>JAADYK010000700.1:0-15289 GCA_023338225.1 Halophytophthora batemanensis
AGCGTCAGGTGGTCGCTCTCTCGGGAGAAGTGGCTCGACGCCGAGTTCGGGTTCGGATAGAGCAGCTGGTCGTGTGTCGTGAGGAAAAGTCCATACTGGAGATCAAAGGCGAGCGTCGACAAGTCCAGCCAGAACTCCTTACAGACCTCAACTACAAACGAGAAGGAAAGCAAATCAGCATCGCGGCGCAAAACGTCGACTCTACCACTACCTGCAGTAGAGCCTGGTAGTGCCATCTTGGGAAACTGCAAAATAGTTGAGCTTGGCGGTATCTCCAAACTTCTAGCCAAAATCTGGTGGGTCTGCACGCGAGTGCATCTTGTTGTCAGCTAACCGTGTATAGAGGCCTACAGATGATGCAGTCACGTCCTGCTCCTTGCGGTGGCCACGTGTCTAATCTCCTTACCCCAGAGAATAACCTGCGTTTCCTCTGCAGGCGCCTTCGGGTCCAAGTTTTGATTCCTCCTTTCCATCTGCATTTACGCTCATTTTAAGAGGCCAATTCGACCTTGGAGTTGAAGAGCTAGGCGACACTAGTCTTAGTGCTGCGTACGTTCTCGCGGACTTGGCGCTCGATGCGCTTGCGGATCTCTTCCGTGGGTGACGCGCGGTCTCGAGGCTTGATGAGCAGTACGAGCGCTGAAAGCAGTGCGACAGCCAGCAAGATGTAGACGAAGATGTTGTTGTCCCAAAGCACACTCATGCCTTGGAGATAGTGGATCTGCGTGCCCATGAGCGTTCTCAGTACTGTGAGTCGTCCGTATTCCTTGAAAGCCTGGTCGCAGAACTGCACGGCTGGGATGGCACACAGCAGCACCAGCGCTAGATTGAAGAGCAGCGAGTTCATGTACGTGCCGTGCAGTTTCATGGGGTGCAGCTATCGAGTGGAAGGACAAGTAAGCACACCAGTGAGTAAAATAGCCGCTAGACAGCGATAGAAGCCGCAGTAAATACGTACAGCAAGGCAGAAGCAGCGCATGCCGAACTTGAAGCAGCCCTTGACGGCGCAGGCCAGCAGATACGAGCTGAAGATACCCACTGAGATAGTACCAAAGAGCGGGAACCAGAGGTCGAACCAGATGAAGTAGGTGTTGAGCAACGCCACGATCGGCGTGGGTGGCAACATGTACAGCGCAATGTGCAGCAGCCAGAGACAGCTCACGAGGCTGGCTACACAACCCAGTAAGAGCTGTGCCACTGGAACTAGCGGGTTGTGGCTGCGGAAGTCTTCGTGGCAGAGCCGCAGGTCCTGCATGTCGTTCTCCAGCACGTACACGGACTGCTTGAACCTGTTGAGTGTCAAAGCGTCCAGCCGCCGCTGTTTCTTGCGCTCCCAGAGACTCGGGGAGGCGGGGCCAGGCCGCTCTATGTTGCTCTTGATGGTGCGGCCGAGCTCCAGTAGCTCCACAGACCGGCGTTGGAGGCACAGCTACACAGAGAATCGTATGTTAGATACTCAAAACCAGGACCGTCCTCCACAACTCCATATTGCAATTGGTACCTTCTGATGCGCGTACACATCGGCGGCGATGAACTTGGGGCGGTAGAAGAAGGCTCTACAAGGTGAGAGTCCATCATTCACCATCCAAACATCAGTCACTTCAGAGCAAAAGAGCGAGCGTACGTGTCCACGACCAGGAAAACGTACAAAATGAGGTCCACGGGCAGCGCTACGAGGCCAATGCCGGCAAAGATGCAGAAGGCGAACCATCCCAAGAAGCTCGTGAGTCCCGTGATGTATACGGGGAAAGACACATCGAGTGTAAGCTCCAAGTGCTGGACGTCCAGGGCCATGGCATTGACCTGCTCTTCCTCCGATAAGGTGGAGCCGTCGGTATACGCTCGGAAGCCTCGAGCCACCGACTCGGAGTTCACTTCCAGCACACGCAAAGGTAAGATGGTCTTGGCCGTGGTCAGGAAGAGCACAGTGAGTAGTGCAGCCACTACGATGAGCAGCGCTAGCTCCATCTTGAGCGCTTCGCTCCACTGCTGGCTGATCTTGTTCTCGTCACCGTCTTCAGCCTCGTAGAAGAAAATGGCGAAAGGTAGTAACACGACCATGAAAACCACGATGGACATGAAGACCAATAGCCAGAGCAGCGTCATGTCCAGGTTCCCACAAGACGTGTTCCAGCCTTCGGTGCAGCCCACAGCTGTGGAGTTGTTGGCGACATCCAGAGGGAGGAGAAGCACTGACGCTTCAGCGAAGAAGAGTCCGAAGACCTGCGCGTCACAGCCAGCGCGTCAGCAGAGCGAGGGCATACAAACAACCAGAGTGGGGCGCACAGACAGATGGAGATGACGGCCAAACGCACCACGAGTGCCTTGGGGAAGTAGGCCGTGTTCTTGTCATCGTCGTGCTGGAAGTACACGAGCACGTAGATGTTCGCGAGCAGTAGCGCCACTACCATGACCACCACCACCACCACGAGGAACCAATCCACCGCCATCTTCGCTGCTCACTACCCCGCGAGGCCTCAAGTGTTCGCTACCGCGTGCGAGCGACTGCTGGGTATGCGCACTGAAGCAGACTCCAGACTCGGTCAGAGCGCTTTGCTGCCTGTCTCGCCTTTTGAGCGGGCGCGAAAATGTAACGGACCCCATGGAAGCAACGGCCGCAGCCGGAAAGGACTCTACCACGCAGGCTAGCGAATGGAGCGCAAGGATGTAAGTAGTGGGCTGGTGGTGAAGGTGGATGTATTGATGATGAATGTGTGTGGGCCTCAGAAGGCTCGTTTTAAGCGGTGCGGCAGGCGATCGCGATCCCCGCCGCCCATGCAGTAGTTGGACAGTAAATCTTTTCAACACGGACGCCACTAGGCCAAAGGAAGCATGCAGGCACGCAGAACATGTACGCACTAGTGCGTAGGCGAAAAACTGGCAGATATGCACTAACCGACACGGTCGAGGGTTGTAGTTGCGTGCCACACGTCAACTCCGTTAGCAGAGGCAAATGGCGAATGCAGAACACAGCAAGACGAAAGTTGGCTGTCACTCGAGACCACCGGTCGACGGTCCAGCGAGATTCCATCACTTGTTTGCCATCCACCCTCCGTTATCCACTGACACCAACGCCAGGATTGGCCAACCTGGACAATCACAACCGCGTCCCCCCAAGTCCCAGCAAGCTCTCCTCTTCATGGGAGACCGGTGTGGCGAGGGTGCTCGGTCAACTGGTGCGCGAGGGATGCATGGATCCCGACCGCTCAAGACCACGAGTGCTCCGCTCGCTCTAGGCGGATCAAGGACAAGTCGTGGTTCCAGTGGGAAGAGCACTGCACGGTGAAGGCATGCTCGTGCTGCGAGAGAACCAGCCGCAGCATCAACCAGCATCATCACCCTCTCACTTGGTAAAGTTCTCCCTTCCGCACGGGGTACGCTTGCCACGCACGGCCTTCACGCCCTGGCAGCCGCACCTGGAGGCAACCTCGTGCCATCTCGGCCGGGAGCAATCATCCCAATCACCCCAACAGCTTGCCGCCACCTCACTGCTTCTTCCCTTTTCCCCTTCGCCCCTTCACCGCATTACAGCTGCCTAGCGTGGTGGGGTACACTTTGCAACATTGCGTCGTGACGGCGTTACGCGCACGTTTTGCCCTTCCAGTCAGCAGACCGGCAGTCCAGGTGGCGCGACAACGGGTGCTCTCTGGAATCTAGCGTCCCCACGCACGGATGCGCGTGATCGCTTGCTGCTGCAGTGCAGGGTCAGACAGCATTAGAGGCCGGAAGTCGGGCGGATGGCGTCGGGGCCATGCCCCAACAGCCTGACAGCCCGTCGTCTTCCAGGCTCTGGATCTCTTCGCAGGACTTGAAGGGCGTGACACGCTATCGCACAGAGAGACGAGAAAGCGCAGAGTGCTGACCGCGAGCCCGAGTCCGCGGACGAGCAGCGCAAAGGTCAGGTCGTTCAGGCATCACGCTTTGTTTGGCTGGAGGGCTCCATGGCTGGCATCCAGCCGCGCACGTCTCGGCCATCTGGCAGCGAGGACGTCCAGCTGGGTCGCCCAGAGCGCCCCGAAGCTTCTCCGCGCGAGCGTGGAGGAGCGGCGTGATCCCCCAGGGGATCCCCTCCTGCAGACAGACATCAAGCCTCCGAGGGCCCATGGCGGGAAAATCGAATGTCGGAGCACTCGCTTCAAGTGCAAGCAAGCACCTCCGCCTCACCGAAAGCCACGACGCCACCGAGAGCTTCTCTACAGTCTACAGGTGAGCTGTGGGCTGAGCCGGCTCAGCGCCTTGCCCTCCTCTAGCATCAGGCTAGCTCGCCGTTGCCCGTCGAAACCCGTCGAGAGTCGAGCTCTGCCGCCTGGTTCAAGTTGCAGTGCGTGGCGTGGCAGTTGGTTTTGCCAGTGCAAGCACGTCGTGTATCAGATGAGGCATTCGCGTCGGGTGGACCTCGATGAGTGTGTCCGTCGGCTGAGATTGTCCGAAGGGCGTGCGAAGCGTTTGGGCCCGGCTGGGCTCCGTGCGTGGATTTGCTTCCCACCGCCCGATCGTCCGGCCCCGCCCCCGGACAACGCACAGCTTGGTGGCCCAGACCGGCCTCAGAGACCAGAGATCCGCCGAGGCGAGCCAGCCACCCAGGAAAGCATGACGTCACGTGACGCAGCTCAATTCGCCTCGAGGTTGGATAAAGGCTGGCACTCGCTTGGAACCTGGGGATTGTCTTGAGCCACGCAGGGCTGCAGAGTGTGGGCTGACCCCAGACGCGCACAGGCGTTATCCGGGCGCAAGCCCAGTCAGCACTGGCTGCCAGTCACCGCCCTGCTCGCAAGTCTGTCGTGACGTCGCCTTTGCCAGCCGTCACTTCTCGCCTTCCCGTGCTCCTCTTCGGGATCACGTGCTTCACATCAAGCTGCTGCAGCCTGCAAGCTGTAACCTGTACCCGGAGCAGCAGAGCAGGAGCAGGAGCAGGAGCAGGAGCAAGAACTGGGATCCTTCCTCACCGAGCCTCGATGTATCCGTGCGATATGCCGATGTACCCTCTCGGTGATGTCACTCGGGGCAAGAACGCGGACCGAAGGGCGGAAAACAGGCGTTGGCGGGCGTCCAGTGCTGCTGGAGAAACTGCAGGGCGGACGTCAGCCTCACCGCTCCAGTCCGGAGCCCACACAGCCTCCAGGGCGTTGGCGACAGCGCTCTCTCGTTGGAGAGGAGGTCTCGCGTGTGAATCCATGGCTGACGTCGTTGCTGTCAGCAACAGCAAACCACATCAGCGATCTTGCCATGTGGCACGAAAGCGCAAGCCCGGGAAGCTCTCTGTGGCCACACCCCACCCTGACCGCCACCACAAGCTCCACCCTCCACCACTCGATGGGCCCGCGTCTCTGTCGGCGTCTCCCGAAGTGCAGCCAGCCTTCATGAGAAAAACTCGCGAGCGCATGACCGGTATGCGCGTTCGAGCGTGTCTATGGCGTCCATGGCGCTGGTGTGGCCGCCACCGTCGGCGCGAACGACTGCGACCCGCCGGGGTGTCTGTGTGTTCGAGCTCTCAGCAAGCTGACGCGTGGGGCTGGAGCCAGTCACGGGTTTATCAGGTTGCCAGTACCAGTCAGTCTCCGCGCCAGTCAATGGCGGATCTCCGACGCCTACGAGCACTCGGTCAGCGCATCGAGGAGCAGGCCGACGGGACGACGGCCGGAGGCTTTGCGGCTCGATCCCGAGTCCTGCGGCTGTTCCAACAGCAGCAGCGGCAACAGCAGCAACGGCGAGCTGGCATTCTGCCGGTCCGAGGATTCCTCGGACACTTGTCGATCCAAAGTATACTGAAAGGCAGTGAAACGCCACGTGGGACTGAAAACGCCAACGTTGCGTCGCGGCTTGGCACGCCAATGCGAGCCACACGCCGCCGCCAGGCGAACGGGGGCGCCAGCACGGTGCTGGCGCCAAAGTTAAAGACACGAAGACGGTGGTGGATGCAGGCGACCGCGCGACCTGCATGTCTAAGCTGTGGGCCGCAAGCCCAAGCGCGTACGATACGCTGGCCGGTCGGAACTCGCGGCCCGCCCGGTCGTGAAGTTGACGGCGGAGCAACCGCAGGCAGGCAGACAACCGTGGCGGGCAGCGCTAAATTTCGAGCGCCGTGAGTAATTGATTACCAAGATTGCCGTGGTCGTGGCCCAGACAGACAGGCAGGCAAGTTGCAGCGCGGGCGACCGGCCGGGCCGCAATGTGGACAGCGCGTTCTCGCGCGTCATTCCCAGCGCTGGCCACACGCGTGGCACCGCGCGCCGCGACGCCAAGGAAGCCCGGCGCGAGGCGAGCTCCGCTGCGGCCAGCACTGCACTTTGCCGGCCACGCGCCATTAGGCCGAAGCGGCCGCCGTGCAATGCTGCTGCGGCGGCGGCGGCGGCGGCTTGGCAGCTGGGCGCTCCATACTGAACGCAAGAGAGGCCGAGCCGCGGCTCTGGGCGGGAGAGTGGGCGGACCTCGGCGTTTGTATGGGTGGAGCGCGCCAGCTGGTGGACGCGCGGCCCGGCCAGCTGTTCGAGCCGCGCGGCCGTGGCCCATCTGGTGAGAGGCCTCTTAATCACTCGCGCTCTGTATGGGTCGAGTACCCTCCAGCCGGCTCGCGTAACCCGCCAGTTGATCGATCTTCCGCTGACTTTCTGAGAATTCAGTCCCAAGGCGGAATGACTGATGATGCTGGCCTGTCCATCCCCCGCAACCTCCCCCCATCGAAACGGAGTGTACCCCCGCGTACCCCCGAGCTCTGGCTCGCGAGCAAGCGAAGGCGCCAGGTGGTATGATCCACGGGAAGGAAGGCACGCACTGCCTGCATGCGCAGACGCCCGCTCGTCCGTGTGTTGCGCCGCAAGCCACTGACTCGCCGCCGTCTCCGTCTCCAGCAACCAGTTTCTCCAGCTTGTGGTTGGCGGTTGGCGGTTGGCGCCAGCAGGCGTCAGTCTTCATTTCTCCGCGCAGCAGTCAGCAGTCGAGTGTCGAGCGAACACCCGGACGACTCGCGTCTCGTCGCAATCGGAACGTCGAGCACGAGCACGAGCTGGAAGCACTGCTAGCGAACGCCCGACCGATCTCGAGCCCGAGCCGCTTCGTTACACGCCCGAGCCTTGGAGATTCTCCCGAGCGCGTCCTATCCCCAGCTTAACGCTGTCCCCATCCGAAGTTGGTGCCTGCATCTCATCCTGCACCTTCTCCTTCCCGCACTCAGGCGATTGAAGCTAGAGTGAGAGCCCCAAGTCATTCAGTCTCCAATCTCCAGTCTCCAGCCGTTTCCTTCGCGCTTCGGAGCTTCAGAATCACAGGACCGGCCAGCATGTCCATTGAGAGCGTGCCGACGTCGAACCAGGAAGCCAGCGAGCCGCCCCGCCCCATGAACGGCAGCGCGACGACCCACAAGCCTGTGATGCAGGTTCAGCCGACCATGTCTTCTCAGCAGCCCATGGGCTACTCCAGTGGCGGCGACGTCCTGCTTGGCGAAATGAGTATGATGGGCTGTGACGTGGACGCCTGGACGGCGCAGTCGCAGTCGCAGTCGCAGTTGCGGCCGCAGTACATCTCGCAGCCTCCGCAGCAGTACGGCTTCTCATGTGCTCCCGCCACGCTGACGCGCCACACGTCCATGCCTGTGGCCATGTCGCGCTCTCAAGCGCCGAGTCAGTACCCCGTCACGCCTCAAGCTCAAGGGTATGCAATGGGTGTGCCCCCCACGCTGGCGCGTCACCACAGCCACGGCTACATTACGGTTATGCAGCACCAGCAGCAGCAGCAGGGGTTCCAGGCCATGATGGCCGTCCCGCCTCCTCGTCACGTGCACGTGAACGAGATGCAGCACCTACTGGAGATCAGTATGAGCCACCAGCAGCCCATGCACACGCCCACGGCCAGCGGCAACCAGGGCCAGAGCCAGAGCCAGCAGCGCTTCAAGCAGGAGAGCTACCCGGCTTCGTCCACCATGAACGTCGAGCCGATCGCCTTCACACCTGCCATGGACGGCAACCCCAAGCTGGCGCTGGACGACCTGGACCCTCTGGCTTACGCCGTCTTCAACAACAACTCGAACGCTTCTAAGGCTCTTGGTGCCATGCCACAGGATCTGCAGCAGATCGAGTCGGCCTTTGACTCCCTGGACCGGTTACTGCCAGACATGGAGCAGGAGATGCTGTTCCGCCCAGCGGAACTGGACCAGTTCGCACAGGCGTCCCTTCCTGCCAGTGCGAGTTTCCACGCTGGCAAGAGCAGTGGCAAGTCGCCCAAGAGCATGGCTACCTGCAAGGTAGGAGGCTGTGAGCGTCGTGTGCGGTCCAAGGGTTTCTGCAAGACCCACGGCGGTGGTCGCAAGTGCTCGATCGAAGGCTGCAAGAAGTCGAGTCAGAACGGCGACTTCTGTATCGGCCACGGTGGCGGCAAGAAGTGCAAGGAGCCTGGGTGTGCCAAGGCGGCTCAGTCCCACGGACTGTGCAAGGCCCACGGCGGTGGCGCTCGCTGCAAGTACCCGGATTGCAACAAGAGTTCTCAGGGTGGCGGCCTGTGCCGCGCTCACGGTGGTGGCAAGCGGTGCCAGGCTGCTGGGTGCCCGAAGGGCGCTCAACGTGGCAACTTTTGTGCTACTCACGGTGGCTTTCGCAACTGCAAGATCGACGGCTGTGTGCGCACGGACCGTGGTGGCGGTTTCTGTGAAGTGCACCGCCGTGGCCGCCTGTGTAAGGTGGAGGGCTGCAAGAAACTCTCTCGCAACCAGGGCATGTGCACCATGCACATCCGCGAGGACAAGCAAGACCTGCTGAGCCAGAGTGCGAGTCCGGAGGCGGGCAAGACCACGCTGGTGGTCTAGAGAGGCCGGTTTGGGCGACTTCCGCGGCGCTTCTCTCGCTGTTTCCACTCCATCCTTCGCTTCTCCCCGAGCTCCAGTTCCCTCATTCGTCGGAAGATGAGGAGGGGAAGACCGCGGCCAAGCCCCCCAAGACGTTAAGTCTCCAGTTCCTGTCGGCCTTGTGGCCTGACGGAAGCAGCTCCCGATTGCGAGCTGGATGTGTGTTTGTGTGTGATTGTAGTCTCCTAGTGCGTGCTTTTCGCTTCTTTCCAGTCTAGTGTCTCAATGTAGTATCGTGTGTCGAGTATCAAGACTACCAACTGATTCCCCCCATTTTCTCTTTGGCCTCCAGTTTTCTTCGCCTTCTTGCCTGGTCTCCGATGTTCTCAGCGCCCGAGGTTCAAGTAGTTCAGTTCGAGACCTGCCGAGCGGTCGACGGTCGGCTGTGTCCAATCTACCACTGAGGTCCCACGAGATTCCATCACTAGCTTGCCATCCACCCTCCGTTATTCACTGACACCAACGCCAGGATTGGCCAACCTGGACAATCACAACCGCGTCCCCCAAGTACCAGCAAGCTCTCCTCGTCATGGAAGACCGATATGGCGAGGGTGCTCGGTTGACTGATGCGCGAGGGATGCATGGACCACGAGCGCTCCGCTCGCTCTAGGCTGATCAAGGACAAGTCGTGGTCCCAGTGGGAAGAGCACTACACGGTGAAGACATACTCGTGCTGCGAGAGAACCAACCGCAGCATCAACCTTAAGAAGGAACACCCGCTCACTGGAGTCCGTGTGCCCGGAGACGCCTACTCCGCGGTTGTTCGTTGCTCGCACGCATCGACCCGAAACAGCAAACGGCATATCTTCTAGGCCAGGACGGCGCTTTGGTAGCTTCGGGATATCTCGAGGCGTGGACTTCCGGTCATGCTGGCCACGACCTCACGACGGCCACTGGCACAGCACACTCACACAAAGCTTGCAAAGCTTACAGACGCTAGAAGCTTGAGTTCCGTCCCACGGCCGCTCCCCTCTGGGAATCAGGCCATCCACCAAATACATGGCCCTCCACGCTCGCTCGAGCGCTCGCGGCGTTCACGGCCAAGACCAAATGGTAAACACTCGTCGCCCTGCGTGTGCATGTACTGGATGGATCCGACCAAGACGATGAACTTGTGATGTTGAATATGATATTGCTGGGCGACTGACTCGCGCCTCGACTCCATGAAAAGAGAGCCTCGTCACGAAAGAACACTACAAGAGGGCGGCTAATATGTACAATGGCTGTGCCGCGCGCCACCCCACGTCCAGCAGGCCAAGCACTGCGCTTCCGATGACGCAGTCTCGACCCCACATGCATCCGAGATCCGAGATCCGAAATCCAAAGAAGCTTACGGCGAACTGGAGAGCGCGGCACACATCTTGGGCGACATGGAGGCCGTGGATGACACTTCATCCATGTCTTCGTCCGTCGGGATCTCCAGGTGAAGCACTCGCGCCTGGTGCAAGAACCGATGCGGCTGCGGATGCTCAGGCTGTGGTGGCATGTGCGAGCGCTGTCGCGGACCGTGAGGCTCTCCCTTGTGTCGCGGCTGCCGGCAGTTGTGGTGGTGAGTGCTGTGCTTGCCGTGGTGCGGCTGGATCTTGTGCACCTTGTGCACCACCTTGGTCTCCTTCTGCGGACTTTGCTTGGGCTCGGCCGGCGGTTTGTTCTTGGACGGCGAGAACTTGGAGTACAGCCCCATGACATCGTTCTTCATGTTGGTGAGGTACTTTTGGTGCTCGCGGTGGTACTCAGCCGTGAAGCCGGCGATGTGCGACAGCAATACATCCAGTTCCTCACCCGTCTCGTCCTCCTCAAAGTACTCCAGGAAGCGCTGCTTGGCCGCCGTCAGCTGGTCCAGCAAGCTCTGCACCTCCTGCAGCTCACCTTCCACCTCCTTACAGAAGCGCTGCAACGAGTCTTCCGGACTTCCCGCTTGCTCATTCAGCTCAGATTCACGCACGAGCTTCTTCCACCCAGCCTCGAGCGCCTTCTTCTCAGATGTAAGTGCATGGAAAGACACCTTGCTGCACTTGCCAATGAGGTCAATCTGGTCGTAGAAGCGCGCCAGATGTGGTACATCGCGCTCGATGGACTGCACCACGTACTGCAGGAAGGTGATACCTCCCACGAACGCCTTTGTCTGCGAGAACTTGACCAGCGAACCCAGAGCAAAGCCCTCCACGGCCGCGGCGCCGTCGGCGTCGTTGCCGAAATTCAGCAGGTTCCCGATCTGCAGAATGTAAATAAATAGTTGGCGCAGCTCCGAACTGGAGCATACTTGGTCCACGCCGCGAATTACGAGCTCCAGCGACTCGCGCAGCTCCTGCACGCGCGACGGGAAGTCCTGCTTGAACATGAGGCACTCCAGCTTCTCGCAGAAGCGCGGCACGCGACCCACTTCCATCAGGAACTTCTCCGCGGCGCCCACGGCAGCCATGTCACCCTGGTACGCCAGCACCGCCGCCAGCTCCTGACGATCCGGCCACATGTCCAAGAGCGACTGCACTTGGGACGTGGATAAAACCGTCGGGTTCATGGCCAGCAGCTCGCGCTTCAGCTCCGAGAAGCTCAGCTTCACTCGCGCCAGCGTGATAGCGATGTTCTGCGACTTCTTCATGTCCAGCAACTGTACCATGGCCTTCTTTTTCTTGGCAGCAGCTTCGCCCTGAGACTCGTCTGCCGCGTTGCGCTTCTTGGTCTCCGTGAGCGTCTTCACGAACAGCTTCTCTAGCAGTTCGCGACTCTCGGCCGAGATCTGCACCTCGCTCAGAGCCTCCGCAGACGCTGTAGCACCCCAGAGACTGTCGCGATGCACGTCGTGCTTCTTCACCTCCCAGTGCAGCTTCTTGCGGATGGAATCCTTGCGTTTGAGCGTCTTGCGAGGCGTCGCTGTCTCCTTGGGTGTGGTGGACGTCCGAGGACCATCCAGTTCCTTGGGATCCAAGCCTGCCAGCTTCATCTTCTGCTCCACGGCACCACGAGGGAGACCCATTCGCAGCATCTGGAAGTACTTATGGTACTTCTGGCGATGAGCAGCGCGTTCTTCCTCGCTGATTTCCGTCTTGGGCTCCGCACTGGGACGCTGAGGCGGTCCGTTGAGCCATTCCGGGTCCACGCCGTCCATGCGCATCTTGTGCTCCACCACGGAAGGCGGTAGCCCCACTTTCACCATCTGCAG
This sequence comes from Halophytophthora batemanensis, assembly GCA_023338225.1. Taxonomy (NCBI): domain Eukaryota; phylum Oomycota; class Peronosporomycetes; order Peronosporales; family Peronosporaceae; genus Halophytophthora; species Halophytophthora batemanensis. The sequence goes on from JAADYK010000700.1 coordinate 11,997, forward strand.
ATACTTGCCGTGCTTGGCTTCGTACTGCTTGAGCTGCTCCTGGTACTTGGCTTCAGCCTCGGGACTCAGACTGCCAGCAGCAGCAGAAGCCTGGGACGGCTCCGGGAGCGGCTGGTTCGGGTCCAGATCCAAGACGCTCGGGTCCACGTTGTCGCGTTGCATCTTGTGCTTCACCACGGGCGGTGGGAGCCCAACCTTGAGCATCTTGAAGTACTGCGCGTACGTCGGGTGCTCCTTCAATGGCGTCTGCTGCTTGTCAGCGTCAGGGCTGGCGGTTGTGACTGTCAAACTCGGCTTCTCCGTCTCCGTAGCAGTTCCCACAGGCGCTTGTCGACGCTGAAGCATGGCTGCAAGTGGATTAGCAGCGTCAGCACTCTTCTCCTCACTCGGAGCACTAGCACCCGAGCGCTGGGACAACATAGCTTCCAGCGGATTAATCTTCTTGGGGTTCGAGTCAGCCCCTTCCGACTCGGATACCGCTGGAGCAGTCCGCTTGGCCAGCATTTCGGACATCATGTCGCTTCTGGTGGGCAAAGCGGTGGCGTTAGAGCGATTCCGAGTAGCCATAGGAGTTACTGGAGACGCCGAAGGAGCCGTACGCTTGGCCAGCATGTCGTTGAGTGGGTTGGGCGCCAATGAACGTCTGGAAAGACGCTCCTTCTCGAGCTCTTCAGCATCGGAATCCGGCTCCGACTCGGAATCGGACGGTGGAGCACGCACGGGGATGTGGCGCGCTGAGAGAAGCTCCAGTAGAGTGTCGCCGTTGAGTCCCAGATCACTGTCGCTGTCGCTGTCGCTGTCCATGCCACTCTCGTCCACCAGGAAGTCCGCTACGTCGCTGATGCTCTCAGTCCTGATAGAACGCCTCCTATTGCGCATGACCGTCATGGAGGCGGCTGTGGATTGACTCTCGACCGCGTCGACGCTGCCGCTGCGTCTGGCCAACATATCGCTCAGACCACTGCGTCGACCTTCGTTCATGGTCACGTCCTCTTCCTGGCTCTTCGCGACGTCCACACTGCCGTTTCGACTGGCCAACATGGCTGAAAGGGCATTATGCCTGCTTCCATCAACCGGCTTGTCCTCTTCTTGGCTCTCCACGGCGTCCACACTGCCGCTGCGCTTGGCCAGCATGTCACTCAGAGCGCTGCGTCTCCCTCCGTCCATAGCCTCATCTTCCTGCTGGTTCTCCGCAACGTCAACACTGTTCGTACGGTTGGCGAGCATGTCGGTCAGAGCACTATGTCTGCTGCTATCCACAGTCACGTCTTCCTCTTGGTTCTTCGCCATGTCGATACCGCTCGTACGGTTGGCCAGCATGCTTGAAAGTACACTGTGCCTGCTGCCGTCCATAGGCGTGTCTTCCTGCTGGGACTCCACGGCGTCCACACTCCCGCTTCGCTTGGCCAGCATGTCGGCCAGCGCACTGCGTCGTCCGCCGTCCAGGAACGTGCTCTCCTTCCGCCGTTCCGTGAGGTCAACACTGTAGCTGCGCTTGGCCATCAGGTCTTTCCGCAAGCTGCGTCTGCCTGCATCCTCCTCCTGGCTGTCCGACTTGAACACTGGCGATGGCTCGGGCTCCACGAGGCCGCGGACGTCGATGAACTTGTGGTCGCTCTGCGCCGCCTTCTCGGCCGGCGCGTCCGTATGCCGGAAGAAGTCCTGCACCTTCTGGTGGTCGTTCCAGTTGGAACTGGAGGTGGACGACGTAGGCGACGACGCCACCGTCGAGATGTCGTCCATACTGGCCGTGTGTGATCGCGCCGGCCGCTTAAACGGCGCTTGGCGCGGGAAGCCGCCGAGTGGCAGCCCGAACTGGAGCCCCTCGGCCTTGGCGCCGCCCACAAGCGGCAGCGACCCGAAGGTCAGGCCGTTCGCGTCCGTCTCCGCGTCCGTGTTCGTGTCCGTGTCGTCCATGGAGCTGAGTGTGGGGAAGGCCAGCCCGCCGCGCGCAAAGACCGTCTTGTCCGCGTTGGCATTGCTGCTGCTCATGAGCGAGGCGATGAAGGACGGCGCCATGCTTGAAGCTCAGCCCGCCCCCCTCCCTTCTCCCTGTGTGTGCTGTCTTGGAAAAGCTCTCCTTGAGCTCGCTGCCAAATAGCCGGCAGCTCCACTAATGCCGGGAGTCGGGGCTTCTCCGGCGGGCCTTGTTCTCCGGGCGTGTCTTTCTGACGGCTGCTTTTCACTTGGGAATTGTATTGGGCAGGTGAAGTGGGCCGCTTGGATGATGCGGTCGTGTCGGCGTGGGATATGCGCGAGAAGTTGCGCGGGGAGGAAGGTTGAACATATGGGAAGTGGAAAGATATTGGGGATAGCAGGTCGGCTTCTGCTGGGTGCCGCGGGGTGATGCGAAAGGAAGGGATGCGGGAGGCCTGGGATATACGTTGTCGCAGGTGCGAAGATTGGCGAGTAGATCCGCGCGCTTTGAGTGGTGAGGATGGGTGCGTGGGCCTTGTTGCGGTTTTTCACCCACCACGTGAACATAAGCGGGAGCCGAGCAGCCGAGCCAAAAAACGCTCGAGAAGGAAGTGCGCAAATGCGTCGTCAACACTCTCTTGCGTTCAGCCTGTTGGTTGAGGTTGTGCGCGGGCGTCGGAAAGGCCCGGTGGAATATCAGTCAAGTAAATCTGCCGCTGGCTCCTGGGTCCACAGCCACGGCCACAGGACGCAGATTCACGCTCAAGCAGGAATAGCGCCTGCCAGGAGTAGGAGCAATCAAGCAGCTTCTGCTCCTCCGCGTCGACGAGCTCTGCTCGGCGCCGAGAGATCTTCCTCGAAGAGAAATCATATAGGGCGCGTGGTTTTGCGCATTTGCCCACTACTAAGATGGAGTGTGGAGCCCGAAGCCAAGCCGCCACGCCAGGCTGGAGACCTGGCGCGTGTGGCAAGAAAGCCTCGGTGTTCAGTTTGTCGCGCGAGTCTGCGGTTTCTGCCGCTGGCTTCGCCCTCGCTTCGCCTTCGCCCACCGAGAAGCGCCACCTCCAGCCAGTTTTCAGGCTCCTGTTAGACAGATCCCGTTTCTCTACCAATGAACCTATAAATGGAATAGTATCAATGAATGCACATTACACAAACTATAAAGGGATGTTTGCTTTGTGAATTGGAAATTGTGGATCGAGCGCTTGTGCTTGTGGGGTTGGGCCGTGAAAGGTGGTTGGTTTCACCGCCTCGTCTTATGTATACAGGGGTATTTGCTTTCTGGAGAGTGAGTTTGTGGGCTTCATCTGTGCCAACGTCGCATAGACGAATCGACCCATAAACTTAAGCGGGAGCGCAGATTTTTTGCGTTTTTG
>JAADYK010000701.1:0-15282 GCA_023338225.1 Halophytophthora batemanensis
CAAGCCCTGCTGCTGGCCTATCACCATTTCGCGCGGGTGTCTCGCGCGCTTCGTGTCGGGCATCGTCGCAGCGCCGGACCAGTTGAGCCCAACACACAATTTCCGGGACAGGGACGCGAGCGCTACGCAGCGCTTTGTAGACGCCCCTGCCAATCTTTTCTGTGGTCTCCTCCTTGAGGACCACAAGTCGGGTGTGGCATTCCACCGCAGCATGGAGCTTCTCGAGGTCGCGATGGCGCGCACGGTCCCAGTGGTCAGGTGTGGGAACCAATGGCTGTTCTAGACGAAATGCTGGCTCCCGTGCACCTCGAAGCCCATGACCTAGCGCGTGGAATAGACGTCCACCTCCAGCTTTCGCCGTGCAGGGACCCTGCTCGCCTTGAATGCTGTGCGCGAAGACGGCCACCGCTGGCCCGTGAACTCCTTCGCAAACCAGGCAGCTGCGTACTCGCATTTCGAGGAGCTGCGCCGGCACTGCGGGCATGCGCGAAAGTAAACGAGCGACGTCGAAAAGAGGTGGCCCAGCAGACAGCGCACCCCCACCGTGCTGGTCGGCGACACCCAACCTGGCGACACAAGCGTGTTCTCGCAGCGGTCGAGCTTGGCGTGGACGGCACCGGTGTCGCTTATTGGGTGGTCCACCCACCATTGCCAAACTTGATGAAATCGTTGCAAGAACCTGCGAGAATTGTTGTCCCTCCCCACTGCGAATGCCCTTCCCTTTTCTTCGGGACAGAGCGAATGTCCTGATTAGCCAAAATGCGCAGCGACTAGGGCTAAACGTTGAGTTCCTGATAAATCGCATTAACCAAGTCGCGACCTCTTTAGGGGTTTCCCTCGGGGAACGAATACCCATTGGTTTCCGGTCGAAAGCGCGGATACTCCGGAGTGCAAAAGCCGCGATTGGCTGAAACTCGGGCTCGTCGACACTTTCGTCCAACCGAATTGAATTGGGAGCTAGATCAGTGGTTGAACCTAAAAGAAGCTTGGAGGCAGGTGCGAGCGTCTGACGAGGGTCCCATTCGGGCACATGCGCAGAGCTGGGTGTGGCCAACCCACGAGCTAGAGCGCGCGCGCGTCGTCACCATGGGGGTGCAGAACCTGTGGGTGCTGCTCGCGCCCGTGGGTCGGCAGATCGAGCTGGAGTCGCTGGCGGGCCAAGTGCTGGCCGTAGACGCCAGCATCTGGCTCACACAGTTCGTCAAGGCCATGCGCGACGACGAGGGCAACATGATCCGCAACGCGCACCTGCTGGGCACCTTCCACCGCGTGGCCAAGCTGCTCTACTACGGAGTGCGCCCCGTCTTCGTCTTCGACGGCCAGACGCCCGAGATCAAGAAGCGCACGACGGCCAGACGTCGCAAGCGGCAGGAGACGCAGGTAGCCAACCTGCGCCACACGGCACAGCGCCTGCTGCTCAACCGGCTCAAGCTTCAGCGCCAGGAGGTACGCGTGGCGGTAGATCACTCTATCATTATCTTGTTTCTGGAGTGCGTATTGAGCGGGTGCTGACCGTATCGGTGGCTTCTGCAGCTGAAGAAGAATGGCGGAGCGCCGCCGTCCGCTACTGCTCCCGGGTTCGTGCTTCCTGAAGCTCCAACGAGCAGCAACACGGAGCCAGAACAACCCCAAATGGTCTCCAATGATGTCGAACGCGAGGGAGCTGGGGTGAGTGCAGACGCTGAAGCTTCCACCTTTACTGGTGCGGCGGAAGTGGAGGAGAAAGAGGATACGACGATAGCGGGAGGCTGGAATGGCAGCGTGGACGAAGAAGACGAAGCCAGCGACTTGACGGTGGACGATATCGCGCTAGATACGTCGCGGCTGTCCAAGATCGACTTGCACGCTGTGTTCTCGCTGCCACCACATCTTCAAAAGGACATGATCCAAAAGATCCTGCGTGATCGTCGGCAGGAGGTTCGCGATCAGTTCATCCCGCTCGCGGGCAACCCAGAAGCGTATTCGCACACGCAAATCTCAGCTTTCCTCGCTACAAGCGCGCTTAACAAGCGGATCGAGGCGGCCAAGCGCCAGAAGAAGGACGAAGAAGTGCAGGGTCAAGCGGGCGGACCGGAAGATATGGGACCAGGTCGCCGCATTGACTCGAACAGCAATCGCTTCTTCATATACCAGAAAGGGTGTGACGAGGAGAGCAAGGAAGAGGTGGAGAGCGAAGATGTCGTGGCGGAAGTGGAGCGATCTGACAGCGCCGAGCGAGCAGCGCTGACCGATGCTTTATGGTCGGAGAAGCGGTCAGGTAGGCAACGAACTCAAGACAAAGTCGATGGGGACCTCGAGAAGCGTCCATTGTCGACCTTCTCTACAGGAGGAGAAGGCTTGGTACCGGATGCCTCCGCCACAACCGTAACGGCTCCGTGGATTGTACGACAAAAGGTGCGTGCGAAACAGGAGCCGATGCTGGCCATTGAGAAGCTCCGGCTTGAGAAACTCAAGCGAGAACAGCCTGTGACGCTAGCCACCCAAGTTTCCGATGTTCAGCATCCCGTACACGACGTGAGTATTTCTCTGTCACTGGATGATAGCACACTACAGGAGGTGGAGAAGTTCAAGAAGGAGTTGCTCTCCGCATCTGCGCGTGAGCCAGACAAAGTAGCGGAAGTGACCAGCGTTGGTGAGGACGAGGACGAAGATGACATGGAATGGGAAGACGTGGCTCCAGCAGTGGTTCCAACAATGGCAAAGGCTCCCGATTCACTGCCAAAGCGTTTGCAAGGGACTGCAAGCGCTATGCAGCTTCCTGATGCGAAGGCGCTAGAACCAAAGGAGCAGCAGAAGAATGAGAAAGCGGAAGAAGACGACGATATGCAGTGGGAGGATGTTCCTGTAGAACCCAAGCTGGACCGTGCAGTGACATCCAGTCTCCCTGCAGCTACGTCTTCAGATAGCATGCAAGTTCAAGAACGCAGTGCCTTGATTTCAGGTTCACCGCAGGAAGAGGAGAAAGCAGAAGAAGATGAGAACGAGGACACGGAGGAGCTATTCCTGACGCTGAAGAACGAGATGGAGGATGCCAAGGCGCACGAGGACCTTAATTTGCTCAAGGACGAGGCCTTACAGTCTGCAATGGCCACCGCTTCCAACCTCACGTACGTATGTGTGCGTTATGTGGACATGCTATCACGTTGGGAAAGTACTAATCTGGGGTATGGCAACACGCTGTGGATCTGTGCAGACAATGGGCTGCGGGAGCCGTGCGGCGAGCATTGGAGGCACATTCGCAGCAGCATGGCAGAGCGGGGTTGTCCTCGACCGCAGCTTCAAGCTCAATTCAAGGCTCCTCGAAGCATGGGATCACAGCTGAGCAGCCTATCGAGTTGTCAGACGACGAAGACAAGGCTGAACCGCCTTCAAGTGTACAGCAGGCCGACGTGGTGGTTATGAGCGATGAAGATGAACACTACGGAATCGGAGAAACGAGGAATGCAGTTAAAGCAGATGCTGAAGGCGAAAACAGCGACGATGAGCGTTTACAAGCCGCTCTAACGGCCTCACTTGCCGACGAAATGGACGTGTCAAAGGAGCAAACCAGTGGAGGGCGGATGCGATATCTGCAGTATACTACGCCCGTGGAGCCCTCAACGCTTCTCACGCCAGATGTGCGAGAAGGAGAAGAGCAGATTGAGGATGCTGCGACACTGGAACGCGAACAACGAGAACTGAAACGACTTCGTGGCCGCCAGTTGCGTGACACGGAGGGCATCACGGACGAAATGGTGGAAGAAGTTATGGCTCTACTGCGGTTGTTTGGCGTGCCGTTCCTTGTGAGCCCCATGGAGGCCGAAGCGCAGTGTGCCGCGCTGGAACAGCTCGGACTCGTAGACGGTGTCATCACAGACGACAGTGATATCTTCCCGTTCGGTGGCCAACGTGTGTACAAGAACATCTTCCACCACCAGCGGTTCGTTGAGGCCTTCTCAGCACGTGATGTGGAGCGCGAGTTGGGCTTCTCTCGAGAACAGCTCATTGCGTTAGCATTGCTGTTGGGGAGTGACTACACAGACGGTGTACGGGGCATCGGCATTGTGAACGCAGCCGAGGTCGCGGCGGCGTACCCGGGGATTGACGGTCTGAAAGAGTTCAAAAGCTGGGTCCGGGATTTCAACGTCGTCGAAGAGGCTCAACGTGTCAGTTCCAATGGAACCAAGCGAAAGAAGGTCGACGGCAGCGACGAGGAGGACGAGACGGCCCGAGAACGTTTCCAGCGGTCGCATGCGAGTGTTCGGCGTCGCTGGGAGCTCGGTGACGAGTTCCCAAGCAAGCGTGTGGTGGACGCGTACATGGCACCGCAAGTGGATCGGTCGGATGCCCGATTCTCTTGGAGCGCGCCTGACCTGGCGGCACTGCGGAATTATTGCACTAACGCCTTCGGCTGGGACCAACGCAAGAGTGACGGTGTGCTGTTGCCGCTAACAGAGAAGGTGAAAGCTGCTGCCGCTGCGGGATCAAGTACAGGCAGACGGGTGCAGACGCGGCTGGACGGGTTCTTCCGGAGCTACGACGACCAAGTTCGCTACGCTCAGATCCGGAGCAAGCGGCTCCGCTCGGCCGTGACCAGCAGCAAGGACAAAAGCAAAGCGAAGAAGAAGCGCAAGTAGAAGCAATCTGCAGTGATGGCGATGCAAGCCAACAGCTGGGGTTATGAAGCTATCTGTCTTATCACTACATCTCGTGCTTTACTTGCCAGGAACCACGGTGCTGGAGCTCCCGCCGCCTCCTGACACCGATCCTCCGGTCGCCGCATGGCTAGCTTCAGCCCCTGATGCTGCAACAGCCGCACCAGGTACACTGGGGGCTTGAGCAGCAGCAGCAGCAGCCGCTGCAGCCTTCTTCTGAGCCCGCTGGGCGTCAATACGACCTTGGACGATGGCCGTAAAGTCCGTCATGTAGGCAGCTACCACGTCCAAGTCCGCCATGGCGCGCTGGCCGTGATGAATGACGTCAGCCTCAGAGATGCCGCCTCCTTTCGTGCCATTTGTAGCCGCTGTTAGCATCGACGTGGCCGACAGAGGAGCTCCTGGTGTGGCGCAACCACCGTTGGTAGCGTTAGCAGCCGCGTCGTGACCGTCACCATTGGTTTGATTTGCGCCTTGTGCGTGACTGCTACCCTCAACATGCTTGAGGATCTGGCCGTGGATGCCGCTGGTGCAGCGCTGCAGCAAGTTGCCGATAGCCATGACGATCTGACCCAGCGCCAGTGTTTTCTGTGTCGTGGCACGTTGACTAGCGTCCGTCTCGTGCTGTAGACGCACGGCGTGCAGCTCCTCGCGCTCCAACGCCCGCTGCAGCGCCGCGATGCGGTTGTTAAAGGTGAGTATCTCGTTGGCGCGTTCCTTCTGGAAGGCAGCGAACTCGAGGCGTTTGCTCTCACTTTCCTCCTCGTGCGTGATCTGGTTGCGACTCAAATCGCGGTTCGTCTCGCGTAGGGTGTGGTAGCGGTTCACGAGGTCGCTCACCTCCGGGTAGTCCTCGGGCACGGCTTCCTGTACCAGCTCGAGATAACGTGTGTACTTGAGGTGGTGCCGCACCTGTGCACCCAGTGCGTCACTCTCGTGCTGCAGCGCTGCCAACTGCGCCTGCAAGCGCGCTACCTCTTGCTCCTTGCCTATGCGCTGCTTGACCTCGTCGCTGGCGCGCTTGACGGCGCGGTTGCGCTTGGACTCGTTCTCCTGCAGAAACTTGTTGAACTTGATGAGGGACTCTTGCAGCTCGAGGTCCTTCTTGCGCAGCCCTTCTTCGCGGCGGTGGAAGGCGTCTTCACGCCGCGCAAACTCCTCCTTTTGCGCGTCCAGCGCCTCCTGCACCTCGAACATCTGCCGGCGCTTCTCCAGAAGCCGTGTGGCTGGTGATACGTGGTCCAGTGTCAGTGTCTGTGGCATCTTGGCCGATCTGCAGCGGTGCACGCAGAGGTACAGAGACACAAAGTGAGCTGCGGGTACAGCCGCAGAGCTTAGATAACACAGCACGTGGTAGCAAGTTGTAGTCGGACCTGTTCATGATCATGGCGGCGCCGGCGCTGCTCAGTGCGCCTCCTCTTGGCTCCATGACGACGGCGGTGGCAGCGACAGTGACGGCGAGCGTTGCACGTTGTACACGTGCTTGTTATGAGTGGTCTTGGCCCACGACGAGCAAGAGGACAACAAGCAGCAAGCGACTAGCTATTCCTGCATGGGCCCAGTCCGTTTCAGAGCACCACGCAATGTAGCCATGTCAGTTCAACTCCGATGAGCCATGTCTTTCGTGAAATGCGCACCAACCTCATATCGGTTACTAAAGGTGTATCTGAAAGTAAAGGGCTATGCAATCTGCTACATGCGCGTAGGCTATTGCAACGGATGCTGTACTTTCATCGGTACTATATTTCACAGGTAACTCAATGATGAGGTCAGTGTGACTTTGCGAGATGAAGGGTCGTGTGCAAGAGTGAGAAGATCCGCAAGAAGCAGCGGTGCGCTAGTCTCACTCTTCTTCGCGCAAGCAAAGGCAGGCAGACAGACAGTCATGCGCATCGTGGAGGTGGAGGTGGGCGCAGAGGCCACGATGAACAGCACAGGCGAGGCGAGGCCGCCCACGCCGCCGCAGCAGCGACGTCAGCAACTGCGAGAACAAGAGGGAGAGCGTCAGCGTCAGCACGAGACGCACGAGGCCACCGCCGGGGTTGATAGCAATCCCGAGCAAGGCGACGGCGAAGACTCTGGGGGTAGTGCGACGAGGCCTAGGGCGCCATTGCCTGGAAACCCGACCGCTGTTGGGGGCAGTGCTGGGTTGGAACGTGTCCGCGACGGCGAAGAAGGCGGGGCATGGGTGAGTCCGCGGCGAAACGGAAGACGTGGACGTACTTCAGGCGGTAGCACGCAGCCAGAAGCATCACACACGGGCATCGTTTCTTCCAGTCAGCAGATACGACAAGCGTCGGGAACCCGAGAAGCAGAAGTACCAGCAGATGAGACCCCAGCAAGTGACGGCAGTGAGGGGACTAAGAGGACGGTTCTTGATGCTTCGGAGGATCAAGTGCCAGATGAAGAGACCAAGCGCGGAGAGGCCCAAGAAGCGCTAGACACTCAAGAAAGAGCCCCAGATGAAGAGGAAAAGCAAGAAGCGGTGCTATCAGTGTCTGTTGTTGGACTACAAGCTGAGGCGAAACAGGAAGGCGAGGAAGAATATGGAGACCGCAAGCGAGATGGTGGATTTGTGGGGAACGTGGTGTACAGAGGAGAGCGCCGGGGATCGGTCGAGACTGAAGAAGACATTGCACTGCTTGAGTACCTTTCTGGAGCTGAGAGTGACTACAGCATGGATTTTATGAGCCGCAAAGGAGAAGAAGACGACGGAGGCCAGGAAATGATCATGGCAATGTCGCCGAGGTCCGCTGACAGTGACATAAGGGACCGCGAAGGACAGGCGCCACCAGATTCGACGGGAAGATCAAGCCGCCGTTATCCAGCGCTGCAGACACTCCAAGAGATGCCGCATGAGAAGTATGACAGCCCGCGTCCGGCTTCACAAGCTGCTACAGCTCCTCAAGCTCGCGAATCCGAGTTGGCATCTCCCGAAAGTGCATTCAAAAACACCACCAACGCTCAGCAGCAGACGACATCGCTGAGCTCGGCAATGTCCGGCACAAGTGTACTGGAAGGTGAAGGGGAGTGGGTGGCGTGCGAAACGGAGACCGGGGACCCATACTACTACAACAGCCGCACGCTAGAGTCACAGTGGGCACCACCCGCTGCTTTCGGCCACACATTCCACGTGAATGAGCTGTGCGTGCTAGTGGCGACAGAAAGCATGACTGAGACCGAGATGAAGCAGCTCGAAGTCATGCTTCAGTCAGGGATGGACCTTCAAGCGACGAACGTTGAAGGTTTCACACCATTGCACGTTGCTGGGCAAGCGGGCAATGAGCGGGCGGTTTCTCTACTTCTCTACCACGGCGCCAAAGTGGATACGCCGGCACTACAGGATGGCTCAACAGCGTTGATTCTAGCGTGCCAAAATGGCAACATGAGCGTCGTCCAGCTCCTCCTGGAGGCAAACGCTTCACTAAACGCGATCACTAGCGATGGGAACACAGTGATTCACGTGACGGCAAAAGAGGGACATGATTCCGTCCTAGTGGCGTTGCTGGATATTTGCGAGTCCTCCTTGCTGAACGAGAAGAACACGGAAGGAGACACACCGTTGCACATTGCTGCGAAGCTGGGGTACGCTGGATGTGTGCGCGAACTACTGTCATATGGTGCAGACACCGAGGTCGAGGACTTTCAAGGACGCACACCGCTGGTTCTGAGTATCTTGGAGAACCGTGTGGAGTGCGTCCAGCTGCTGCAAAGCGCCGAAAGCCTGAATACCGCAGGGAATTCGACAGTACCCCAGTCGCACACCGTGTCGAGTATGGCCAATACTAGACCCAGAGACGAGACCGAGCAAGACGCGCTGTCCAGCTTACACTCCTTCCTGTTTCAGATTCTCCCAAGTGGCACGTCCCCCGAGTCGGAGACAGTGTATCAACTCATTGGAGAAGTTGGGCGGCAGATGAACGCGATGAATGCCAGTTTACAGGTGCGCTCGTCCGCATTAGCTAGTCGACATACTGACATACTGGATGAAGTGGTGAGGTTTTCACTCATGTATTTTTCTTTGGACGTGCTCGATGTGTGGTGCTAGTAGGCGTCCAAGAGCCGAGAGGACCAACAGCGCATTCAGATGGAGGAGCTCAGTGCCACTCTCACCACGACGAATGAAGAACTGAAGAAGGTAAAGACTCGAGAGGTGTCGCTTTCTTATCATCTTGTAATTGGATAGTTTGACGCATGATGATGAATCTGTGGTTCATAGGAGCAAGCACTACATGCTCACGACCAACGCCGCTTAGCTGAGCTGGAACTGGAGCAAACAACGAGTCGAGCGTCGCGCCGTGCACTCACATCTCGCTGCGAAATGCTGGAGTCTATCGCGCGCAATGCCCAGGAGAAGTTGGGGAGAGAGCGCTCGGAGCACTCACGCTATGAAAGCATTCTACAGAAAAAGCTAGAGCGGAGTTTGCGCGAAAATGCCCACGTGATTGAAGCATTCGAGGGGCTACAGACAAACTGGGCTAGTCACCAGGAGCAGCAGCGTGAGCACCAGCAACAAGAGATGCGGCGTGAGAGCAACGACTACTACAGAGGTGTGCAAGGTCGAGACGTCTACGAAAACCAGCAGCCCTCTACAGGAGAGGGTTACTACGCGCATGAAAGAGAGCTCGACGACAACTACGGCTCCAGTAGTCCTTTGGGGCAAGTTCCGGTCAGCACTGAGCAGGAACAACAATACTATGACAGGGGCACTGAAGGTTACTCCCAGCGGGACCATACTACAGGAAACCTCGATATGCCGCCGCCGCTTCTTGACGAGGATCCGGAGCCAGCTGAGCAGCCAACCTACCACTCACCCACACGTGCGTATGCGTTCTCATCGGAGCCAGAGCATACGGCAACCGCTTCAATCTCTCCGTCGCGCGTTGATGCCGTTTGGAACCAATTCTTCGAAAACATGGGGAGAGCTGGAGAAGCGCAGCAGGCCGGGTATTCGTCCGTGTCGAACCCGGCTCGTCGCACCCAACACACAAACGCGAGTTCACCTGCAGTATCGTATCACCCAAGCTCATCGATCTTTCGCGCCGTGCGAAAAAACGAGCTGCAGCAGCTCCAGGCCGTCCTGCTGGAAGGGGTGTCCCCGAACCAACGTGATATCGCAGAGAAGGGCACCCCGCTTCATCTGGCGTAGGTTGCTGCCACTCATGTGGACTCTCAGGCCTCGTTTGTGATGCGCAGTGCTGCTAGGTTCCTGACACTTCGGTATTTTCTTGTCTGTTTGGCTGCGTTGGGGTAGGTGCGAATTGGGGGACGTGGAGGCAGTGATGCTGCTCAGCGAGTTCGCCGCAGACTTGGAAGCTCGCGACGAAGCGGGCAACACGCCGCTGCTTGTGGCAAGCTACCAGGGGAACTATGCCTGTGTCAAGTTCTTGCTGCAAAGTGCTGTGAACCTTAGCGCCGTGAACGAGAACGGCGACTCGGCGCTGCACCTTGCGGCTTGGGACGGAAGCCTGGGCTGCGTCTCGATTTTGCTGGAGTACGGCATTGAGCCGTCCATGACTAACCATTTTGGTCTCACAGCACTCGGAAACATGAAGACGCGCTCTCCCTTGCGACACAAATTCGATGATTTCCCAGAGGACCACCCGATGCGCCAAACGATCAGCATCCTCGAAGAACTTGAGAAACGAGACCATCAGGTTTGGAGATCCGCTGGTGAGGCTGTCGTTTGAGCGTTTGGAGTAGATTTTGATGTCCTCTTCCGTGTTTACGACTGCGTTGGATCACAGGAGACCGACGAGCAGACTGGAGACACTCACGACACTATAACTGACCGCAGCGCGGAGACTCGAGCAAGCGACACGGACAGCAACACGTCGAAAAGGTCGTCGTGGACGGTAAGTGAACTTTCAAACCTCAGATTTCAAACTGCTAGACTGATGTTTGTAAAGGAGGACAAGAAACTTATTAGTTGCGTGTGCGCGCAGCAATGGATCTTCGGCTTTCGAGGCTCCCAAGCCGACGATGCTGACGTAGCGGCCCCAAGCGACGAAGGACCCCAGGACAGCGACAGCAACGATGGCAAGAGCGAAGAGGTTGACTCCGAAGACCCTGAGGACCTGGCATCCTATGAAGAGTCTCGGCTGGACCCCACCTTGAGCGGACAGCCGTACGAGAGGTTGACGCCGCCGCCCGAGGTGGAGGAAGCTCTTCGCCGTGCAAAAGCTGGGGACTGGGGCCAAGAGAGACCTCCTCCAGCTCCGACGCACCCGATGGGTCGTCAACGCCAGCTCGAGCGGGCCATACTGTCGCCGACCCAGGGACTGGCAGCCGGTGCCAAGAAGCCCCACCCTTCTTCGCCAGCCTCCAACGTCCGCGCCCGCTACGTCGACACGTTCAACTCGTCACCAGTGTAGCTGTGTCGCCGAGGTTGAGGTTTAACCTCACGAATCTAGCGTTTGAAGGTTTGTATGCTAAAAGGAATCTCGGGTTGGACATTTCGAGGGAAAGGGAGCGCTGATTGGTGTGATTTAAGTGGCTATCTACCAATGGGATGTACTCGTCTGGCTAGCGCGCCGATTTTTGCTTTCTGCTTTCTTCAAAGAGACTCCTCTGCCAGTTTCTCTAGGAATTGGCAGACCTTTCTTAGACGATGCACTGCTCCGCATTGTTCAACCCGGGTATTGTTGAACAGGAGCCTGCGAGCGAGGGCCCTGGCTTGTGGTCTGGCATCCCATTGTGGTCATCCGAGTTCCTGGACGCCAGTGCTGCTGAACGGGGACTTCTACAGCACCGAGACCAGGTCCTCGGCACTTTGCTGGTGTTGCTGACAGCAGAGAACAAGCATCGAGGGCTTGCTGTCGAGAGAATACCAAGGTGGCCCTTGACAGGATGGCCATACTCTTGAGATCGCAGACCCTGACTGTACCTCAGCGTTGACAGAGGTGCACTGCGATACAGAGGCTCAGGTGTTTGAGAAATCTGTCGAAAATAGAGAATAAAGAAACGGCACGGCCCCCGTTTGCAGGCGAACAAGCACAGCGCAGAAGAAGCCGGCGAAGAAGCTCCTCCGCGGCGAATGCCATTCAGCGACGCGTGGACGACACCGGACAGCAGCAGCAAGATCCCGCCCCATCAGCCCCAGCGCCTGCAGCCGCACCAGCGTTAGCGTCCTCCCGCGCTTCTAGAGGCCCCTGCAGAGCCGCTCGCTCCGTTGAAACCCCAAGAGACGGCGGAGATTGACGACCGGAACAGCGTTACGATGGCAGCCCCCTGGAGTCCCATGCTGCGCACCAAGACACGCGCCATGACGGCAGACGCGTCAGGTGGCGGCGCTCAGGCACACGTGAACATCAGCACCAAGGTGCGACGTAACTCGCTGGTGAGCGACCCAGAAGACATGGTGCTACTGCGCGAGAAGCTCACCAAGATCGCTGTGGGTCGCGTGCACGGCATCAGCGACGACATATCCGCGCACAGAGACGACAGTGCCGGCCACAGACGCAGCAGTAGCGGCGGTGCGACGCCCATGACGGAGCACTTCAAGGTGTTCCCGCTCCAGCCGCCCGAGCGGCCCAGTACACCACCATCGTCTCCCCAGCCGCGTGACGTACTGCGGAAGCAGTTGCGTTTAAAGCAGAACTTGGCGGCCAAGACGCGTCGTCAGCGTGCGGGGAGCAGCAGCGTGGCCGTTTCAGACGAGGAGAACGACGGGGATGGAGAGGAAACACTGGAGCCCATGCTGAGCGTGGATGAAGTGGAGATTGCGCCCATGGACATGGACGACGACGTGATGGCAAGCCACGCCATCCCGTCGCCACCGCGTGGTCAGCGACTTCCACAAGCGCGACTGTCGATCCCGAGCCATCTACGCGTCATGTCGTCTTTTAGCGTGCTTAACAAGTACCCGGAAGGCTTGCGGAAGCGCAAGTCTGTGCATGTGGAAGACGCTTGTGGGTGTGACGGCCCCGGCAGCCGCGCAAGTCTCAAGAAGACGTCGAGCCAGGTGAACATTATGGGCGCCAGTGGTCTGACGGCTGGCCTACCGCGTAGTAACAGCGCCGGTGGAGAGGTGTTCCAGTCGTTCGCACCGAGCGCAGCGCCCCGGAGGCGAGAGCAGCAGCAGCAAGACCAGGAGATGGAGGACGTGTGTGTGTCGTCGAGCAAGCCCCAGTCTACGCCGCAGAACCCGCTGTTCGCCAGCACGCGGCTGGAAGAACACGGACGGCTGTCGGCGTGTTCGTGAACCGAGTGAGTGATAGGAAAAGACAGTGAAGGGGAGAAGAACCCCGTGGATTGTGCTTTGTCTGGAGGGTAGGCAACTCCCACATCGAGAAGACCAGGAACACAAGTCCAGGAGGCTGAACGAGTACAGGAAGCTGTCCAGGTCCGTCAAGATCACCAGATACCGACAAACGGCGTGAGAGTTGCGCACTCGGGGGTGATACGACGCCTGCGTACAAGGCACCGGGCCGTTAGGATCTGCAAGCTGCAAGAAGGCGTCTTCACGGCCCGTGTGGTATATCTGCATCAAGAGCAAGATGGCGGACTGAAGACGTTGGGTGAGAGAGACGCTTGCGATAAGGCCGCTGCGTCCCTCATAATGCGTCATGATGCTAGCATTCATAGCGGTAACAGTGGGGAGTTGGGAGAAGGATGCAAGGGCACAGGCTTGTCACCAGGTTGCAGGCTTGCTCAAGAACTTGCGTTTGGTGTCAGGTACGTTGAAGAACAGATCCGCACATGAAACTCTCGAGGCGCATGCATGGCTAGCACAGTCTGGTTGGCTGCGGGAGCTTATGACGGACGACTCGATCCTACTTGTATCCGCTTTGGCTTCCCGTCACGCTCGTCGTCCACGCACCCGTCAGAAGCACCACCACCGCCACTGGAATACCTGCGACCATCTGCCGTCTTCCTCCGACGATACTCTCCACGTATTGTAGGCCTAAAGATCACTCGATCACTCGATCACTCGATCACCAGCTCTTCAGCACGCCAGGCTTGTGGGGTGCGCTTAAAACTGGCCGAAGGAAGCGAAGGCGTTCTGCTGCTGTTGCTGTCGCTGCTGCTGCTGCTGTTGCTGCTGTTGTTGCTGTTGCTGCATCCCCGGCATGCCGCCAAAGTTGCCGCCCTGGTTCATCATGTTACCCATGCCAGGCTGCTGCATGCCCATACCTCCCATCATCGGGCGCTGCTGCATGCCGCCAGCCATGCCACCCATGGGCATGGCCCCGCCACCCATCTGCATCTGGCCGTATCCCATGGCGCCGGGCTGTTGCTGCTGCATCCCCATGGCGTTTCCGGCCATGTTCATGCCGCCACCATAGTTCATGCCACCCATAGAGGCTCCACCCATCGGGTTCATGCCGCCAGCTCCACCCATGGTTGCCGGCTTACTGGGAAGACCAGCCAGCGTGTCCAGTCCACTGAAGCTGTTGCGTCCGTGGTTCGATGGCTGTTGGCCTGGGCGACCGGAACTCGCGCTGCCGGTGCTGGCGCTGGAGCTCGCGAGGTTGTTCAGGTCAAAAAGCGACGATCCAGCACCCCAGGCATCGTTGCTCTTCTTGGTAGGCTCCTGCGCCGACTTAACGCTAGAACTGGAGCTGGCCAGCGACTGGTTCATCCCCGAGCTCGCGTTCGGAGCCGCGCGAGCCTGCATTGGCTGCTGCATGCCGCCAAACTGGCCCCCAGACTGGTTGAAAGCAGGAGCAGGAGGCGCAGCGTTGCCTCCTTGCGGTGGGAAAGCGTTGAACTGCTGCTGCTGCTGCTGCTGCTGCTGGGTCGGAGCAGCCGGGAAGGCACCGAACTGACCGGCATTGGACGACGCCGGGGCACCAGCGCTATTGCCGAACGGGTCGAACGCCGCCTGCTGCTGCGGCTGAGCCCCGCCAAAGGCGTTGAATCCCTGCTGAGGCGCTGGGGCAGCGTTGCCGAAAGCGTTAAACGCTGCTGCTTGGGGGGCTGCTGCAGCCGGAGCGGCAGTGTTAGCAGCAGGAGAAGGTGCGAACGGGTCGAACGTGTTCCCGGCCGAAGCAGCTGTACATATGCATATCCAGCAACTTGGTTAGAAGGAGTGTATCAAAGCGTGGGATCAGGCAAGGGTGAGGGAAAGCAGGACATACCGGGAGCAGGAGCAGGGGCAGGGGCATTGAAGAAGTCGTCGTCCAGCAGCGACGGAGCAGCCGAGGGCGCTTTAGCAGACGATTTACTAGCACTCTCCTACAGATCAAAACAGTGTGTCAGGCTCAATACGCAACCAGCACAATGCAAAGAACCACACAAAGCGCGGACGTCAGGCATACTTCTTTCTTCTTGGAGCTCCTTCGCTTTGACGAAGCCGTACGCCGCTTGGAGCGAGTCTGTACAAGCACAGCAAGGGCCAGTTAGTCACGAGCACCTTTCTTGAACTCCACAGCAATCGACTTTCGGACTGGATGTTGGACGGACACGTACCTCCTCTTCGGACTCCGATTCGTCCTCGCTTTCCTCCTCGTTGCGCTTGCCTCCACGCTTCCCACGGTAGTCGTCCTCGTCCTCGTCCTCGTCTGCATAGCGGCTCGAATACTTTTTGTCCTTGTCATACCGACTCGACGCTGCCTGCGAATCGCTTCCGTTGTAGCCACCGCCACCACTGTAGCCACCGCCGCCACTGTAGCCACCGCCACCGCTGTAGCCACCGCCACCGCTG
>JAADYK010000702.1:0-15279 GCA_023338225.1 Halophytophthora batemanensis
AAGGCCGCAAAAGGTCGCCACCCCCATAAAGTGGGACGGAGACCCTTATTCTTCAAGCTCCACCCACGCATGCCGGTTTCACGGGGACAGCACTCGTTGCTTTCGGCACCGGGTTGGCGAAAACGGCGTGTGGGAGACCGAGGTTTCAAGTCGCCGCGCTGCGTCACGATCCAACGAGGGACCGCGTTTTCGATCCGCAGTAAGGACACCCGGTCTCCACATGGGCGCGCATGTCGAGCTTGCCTCAGAAAATTCTGCGAGAACAGGAACACGGGCGTCTCGCTCGCGTTGTCTGAGAGCAGCGTCGTGTAGTATTGGGGAGGTCGTGAGCTTCAAGGACGTTGCCTTTCCCGCGCTAGAACTTGTCGGTACCCGCCTCCGATCAGAGAAGATTCGTGTCGCTGCCAAGATGGAACGCCATCTGCTGAGCAAGCTGTGCTTTGCATCTGCGCTCACGTGGACTCCTGTCGAAGTAAATGGGAGAGAGGAGATCGCGGACCGCACTGCTTTCTGCATATTGCACGTAGAGTTCATACCCTACTCGTACCTCCTTGGGACCTTGCTGGCCAGGACCCCGCCACCTCGTTAGCAGACGCGCGTGGAACGCTTTTGGCCGGCGCCTGCTTGCGGAGAGAGCAATTCGCGCCATGTGACGTTTGGGTGTTTCCAATTTACCACAGAGTTCCTACGAGATGCCATCACTTATTTGTAATACTCATGCCCCCACTACCCACAGTAGTTGGTCAGCCAACGCGTAGAAGAGGGATGGATCCATGCCACTCAAGACCACGAGCCTTCCTCTCGCTCTAGGCGGATCAAGGGCAAGTCGTGGTGGTTTTGGTGTGAAGGGAACTACGCGAGGAAGAGTTGCTCGTGCTGCAGGAGAGACAATCGCAGCACCATCAGCGAGGAGACTTTCTCGTGCTCGCACTGCAGCATGACGCTTGACCGCCACGTGAACGTCGCGCGCAACGTCTACCTGAAAAACGAGCACGTGCTCTCCTGGTCTCCTGAAGTCCGGGTGCCCGGAGACGCCTGCTCCTCGGTGTCAGGTGCGCGTGAGTTTGCTCACGCACATCGAGCCAAAGCAGAAAACGGCGTGTCGTCTAGGGCGAGGGCGGCCCTTTGGTGTCTCGCGGTACCGCCTTCAGGGTGCATCGAGGCGAATTGCGTCGCTCCCTTTATTTCGGCATCGTGCATGCTTCATCCCGGCATACCTGGGTGGCTACACATCTGCCTTATTTGTTCCCGGCACTTCAACGGGTCCAAAGAGCAAAAAGTGCACTTCGACACTGTCACCCACCCTGAAAGGTCGCGGAGATCTTCCAACACTGCCACATGCAATGCAAGCTGCTTGACGATCTCGCCACCTTGGTCGCCACTTTGGTCGCTTCATGGGGGTCGCCAGGCCACGCAGTACGCGCCCCGAGCCTCGCGCTGCGCTTCGCAGCACTGTCTGTCCTGCACCCGGACGCTGGCTGGCGCCTGTCAGGTTGGCCATCCTGTCGGCCACTGTGGCCGGACCGCGAGTCGCGTCCGGCTGCTCCCAATCCCGCCAGCTCGCACTGGCAATAGGCAAAGCTGTGCGGGCGTCAGCGCAGGGCTGTCCTCTCCAGCCGCCACGCGCTTCTCTTCCCCGCAGCCTCCTGTTGCCCGCGCATTCCGCTGCAGCCTTCTCGGTCCAAACGACTTGAGAGGAGAAGGTCGCACGCACGAGCCAGGAGAAGAGGAGAAGAGAAGCGGAGAGGAGAGGAGAAGAGATCCACCCAACGGCCGCGAGCGTCATCTTCATCCATCGCACCGCCTTTCCTGCGCCGCTTCTGGCCCCGACAGCCGCACCAGCGTCAGCGCATCGTGCCTGCGCTCGCCACTTGGGGCCGGAAAGTGGCCGGACACACGCATCTCCGGCGCGTCTCCGGCTCAGGACGGCATCTGCGCTGGCTGCAGCGCACAAACAACAGAGAGAAGGCTGCACGTGCATGACTGAGTGGACAGGCCGACGCCCATCCAGCATGGAGCAGCCAGCGTTGGCTTGAGCTTTCGACTGTATTCGCATGCAAGAACACCCCATGCATGACTCCCATCTGGCCTCCCACAAGACTGACCGACTGCGTGCGCTGCGAGCTTCTCATCGCTCCCGTCCCGCGTGCCACCCACTCGACGACGCCCAACAAGCCTGCGGAGCCCCCAAGACGCCGCTCACCGCTTGCGCATCGAATTGGAGATGGAGGGGTCGAAGGTGAAGTTGTCGAAGGTGTTGTTGAGAATCATGGACTGGTGCGTGCAGACGCTGTCCACCACAGGCTCGGACGTGAACTCGGCGTCAAAGTTGCCCACGTCCAGCTCGTCCTGCACCATAGGACGCCAAGGTGGCGTCACCTCACGCCGCATCAGCGCGTCCCACGAGATCCCAGCAAAGAACGGGTGGTCCCGGAGCTCCTGCGAGCCACTGGAACCCAGTCTTTTGGCCGGGTCAAACGTCAGCAACCCGCAGATGAGTGCCGCCGCAGCTTGAGGCATCTCCGCCGGCATCAACGCTCGCACCGAGCCTGGCGTCATGATCTTCTTGATCATCACCTCACGGTTGTCGTCAAAGAACGGGTGTACGCCCGTGAGCATCTCGTACAGGAAGACGCCGAGGGACCACCAGTCCACAGCGTAGCCATACTTCTGCATGTTGTAGACTTCTGGCGCGAGATACTCCGGACTGCCCACGAGCGTCTGGGCACCAGTGTCCGAGACCACATTGAGCTTCGACAGTCCAAAGTCCGTGATCCGGAGATGACCCGACGCCTCGACGAGGATGTTCTCAGGCTTGAGATCTCGATACGCCACCTTCAGACGGTGCAAGTGCTCCAGTCCCAGTACCAGTTCCGCAGCGTAGAAGCGGGAGAGTTCATAGGCGAAGCCCTCGTCCGACATGTGGTGAAAGAGTTCGCCACCGGAGCAATAGTCCGTCACCAGATACAGCTTGTCCTTGGTCTGGAACGAGAATCGTAGCCGCGCGATGAACGGGTGGTCGATCTCTTCCAGGATGAGACGTTCCGTCTTGATGTGCTCCTCCAGACCGTGTCGCACCACGTTCTTCTTCCGCAGAACCTTCATGGCGTACACCACGTGCGTGTCTGTCTTACGCACCAGGAAGACCTTGCCGATGGAGCCTTTCCCAATCACTTTGATCAAGTCAAAGTCACTCACCGACACCGCCGTGTGGGTCGCACTGCCGTTACTGGCGATAGACGCTCGCATGGCCGAAGAACTGGCCGAATCGGCCGTAGAAGATCGACGCGGGGTCTTGCGGTGGTGTGGCGAGTCCACAGCCATAGTTCCCATTGCCGTACTCAGTCGACGACTCTGCTTGCGAGGCTTGAGCGACTCCAGACGGTGGCGGATCACGTTGCCCAGCCACGAACGCGTCTTGGTCTCCGACTCGGAGATGAACTGCGCCGCACTACAACCGCGGTCTCGGGCCGCCACAAAGTACGTGAACGTGGTTTCGAGCGATAGACTGATCGTCCGAGCCTTGTTGCTGCTGCTACGCTTGGACAGCGCCGAGTTGGAGGCAGAAGCTGCTGCGGACGACGACGGAGAAACTGCCACCACCGTCGTCGTGAGGTCTCCCACAGACAGACAGCTGCACGAAAGCTGCTCTTCAGCGCCAGGGATGTGTCCACCAGCCGGGATCTGCATGTCGGCCTTGAAGTTGATGGCTCTCTGACGTAAGAACTGGCCCACATTGGGCGAGGTCGTGGCCGGATCCAGTCGATACGCACCTTCAGCGAACACCAGCGCGTTGATCCGCTGCACCACTTGCGCTTCACGCTCTTGGATGAGTGTGAGCACCGACTTGGCTCCGAAAGAATAGGCCAAAACGTAGATATTGGTGGCTTGAGCCCGCGAGATAATGGCATCCCAGACGTAGAGCGTGTGTTCGTCGGGCGACGAGTTGCTGCGGATGGGGAAGAGCTCATTCCCCACCGTTACGTTGTTCGTGGACGGGTTGAGCACCGCCACTGCAAACCCGCAAGCTTCAGCACGTCGTAGAACTGGCAGCATGGAGCCCAATTCCAGCCCTTCCTGGATCAGCAGGTCCCGACTCCAGATCCCTGGCTGGGCTCCACGTCCGCCGTTCACTACCATCAACAAGTTCTTGTTCGTGCGCCAGTCGGAAGTAAGGAAGACACTGGAACGAGCTTCCTTGGGCTCTGTTGGTCGGGGATCCAGTGGAACATGCGCTTGCTTGAAGGACAATTCGGCCAGCATCTCCATCTGCACGTGGAAGATGGCAGCCTTGACGATCTCGTCCAGTTCTCCAGCACGTCGTTCGTCGCTCATAAGCTCGAACACCGCGCGGTTGGTACGGCAATGGCGTAGAGTCCCCGAGTCGTCAAAGTAGTAATCCAGCTCTTCCAGCGACTCCAAATGATCTGTGAGCGCGATACTGCCGCGTGCCAGTGCTTCTGCCTCCGCGCTGGAACCGCCACTGGAGCTGGGGTTCTGCTTGTGCAGCAGCTCGGCGTCCGCTACGCTAGTGCACAAGATGTACTGCTTGCCGTCTTCACAGCCAGATGGCTCCGTCACTGGCTGCAGCGAGCTCGCGTGCAGCACACGGCAAGCTGCCAAAACACCTGCAGGTCGCTGATCCACCTCTACGTCGTCGTCATTGCAGCTCTAGCCACAAGACACATACATGTACACGTTAACGTCTTCTTCACCCCCTTCTTCAGGTTTCAAGCGCGTCGGTTGCTCGCAGGACCGCTCCAAGCACAGCAGTAAGACCGCCACGACCTCCAGAGAGAGAGCGGAGGACGCACGTACCATGAGGAACTCGTTCACAATAGACGCCCAGGAGTCGGTGGGCGTCACGAAGGCCATGACGGGCGCGCTCAGCTTCAGTTGCGTCCCGGCGACCGTCGCGAGCTGCACGAACACGCGTCGACTGTCCGCCATGGCTCGCGTCACAGGCTGCAGGCTGCGGAGATCACGCAGTCTGCACACGCAGAAGAGTGTTGGCCAGAGCTAGCTGCGGACAGCGGTGCGCGTGGCGCAGCAGAGACGGACGGAGAGCAGCTCTTCCAGGCACTCGAAGGGCGGGCGGGATCCGCAGCTCGGGCGCTTTAGGCTTTAGGCTTCGGACGTGCCTGGGGCTGGGCTTCTTCTGCGTGGGGTACGAAGGTTGCGCGAAGGGGCTGGGAGGAGGATGGACACCTGGTTCGCCAGCTGGTTGTGGCGCGAAGGTGGAGGGAATGTCGCGTGAAGGGCCAGCCGACGGAATCAGGTGCAGCCAATCGTCGGCCTGCTGCCTCTGATTCCTTCGGGTGGGGCTTTGCGCACCCGTCGCGCAACTTTCGCGCCACCAAAGCGTCTAACCCAATCACCAGCACGCATCTCCCGTTCGGAGTTCCGATTGGCTAGAAAAGCATGAACTTGGCGACGCATATCCATGACCAGCATTCCTGAACGAGCAGCTCCAGGAGCAGCAAGACACGCACACGAGCGCAGGAAGATGCCGAGCTTGCGCCCTCGTCTGGCGCCTGTAGCGGCGCGCACGGCTTCCCGCCTGCTGGCGCGCGGCGCCAGCATGGCCACCTCCGCGCTGGGCTGCAGTGTCGCCTCGCGTGCAGCCTCTGGGTCCAGCGGCTCGCCTCTTGGCCCCGTGGCGGGCGAGCCCACGCGCCGAGTCATGTACGACTCGCACATCCCCACGACGCCGCTGCAGAAGCTGCTGCTGTCTTTTACGTCCGCCTTCACAGTGTTCGCCAATCCGGAGCGCGGCGACATGCTGGCTGCATTGGGCGAAGTCACCGGTGTGTACTCCTTTCGCTGGCTTGCGGTCGCCCGACAACGGGTTGGATCATGCTAAAGCTTGACTGACGAAGCTTGGTGCGGGTGGTGGTGTCCTTACTTGCAATAACAGGACGTGACGCGCTGCGCCAAATCCATGCGCGCATGTGTGCGGATCCTGTGGGCGCGCGCATCCTGGCCGAGAAGCCTGTGATCCGCAACGAGCAGATCGATATGAAGTATCTGCGTGCACTGCCCCAAGACTCGTTCGGCTTTGCGTACGCCACCTTCATGGACTCGCACGGCTTCGACCCCGACGGCCGCTCGCTTGTGCGCTTCGTGGATGACCCGGAGCTGGCCTACGTCATGCAGCGCCACCGCGAACTGCACGACTTCTGGCACACGCTCTTCGCACTGCCACCCACGGTATTGGGGGAGATCGCACTCAAGTACGTGGAAATGGCGCAAGCCAAGCTGCCTGTGAGTGCACTCAGCGCCTTTGTAGGCCCACTACGCCTCTCCAGCGAAGAGCGCAGCCTACTCCTCAAGGTCTACTTGCCCTGGGCCAACCGCGCGGCCAAGAAAGTGGGATCTCTGCACTGCGTCATGTACGAGGAAGAGTTCGAGACGCCGATCGAGGAGCTACGTCAGCGCCTGAGCATTGAGATGGCACCGCCGCTGGCCGACACGTCGGCTCACTTTGCCAACCACAAGCAGGACAAGCAGCAGTAGTGTGTCTGAGCGTTCTGGCGTATACACCTGTCCACAGAACCACGAACTACCCGAGGATAAGCAAGCGAAGAGCACGGCGTCCTCCATTGTCCTCCAGTTTCGTCGATAACTTACGTCTCTTGCTCCAGGCGTGAAAATCTCCACGCCTTGGCCACTCATTTCTGCTCACACCCAAACAGGTTGAAGTCGTCGTGGCTGCTACTTTCATCGTGTCCGACATGTTCCAGCGCGTTCCCATTCCCAGTACTGACGCCGATCGGTGTGTCGCCTTGCGTAGTGACGTCGCTCTGTTCTCCATGTGCTGTCGCTGCTTTCTGCTGGTTTCGGCTCTCTTCCCCACGATGCTCACGCATGGACGCTTCCAGCGCGGCCCGCAGCGCTTCATTATCTTCTTCCTCAGGACGATGGAAGCTGCTTTCATCCATACTCGCTGCTAGTGCAGCACGGAGTGCCTCTGTCTCGTCTTCCGTTCCATTATGCGCGTGTAGACGTCGTCTTGGCGAGTTGTCGGCGCTCCCCACGGCACCAACGCGCGGCTCCAATGTCGCCGGCGCCGGCGAAGGCGAGTAGAACGGGTTGTGCGCTTCCTCGCACTGGAAGTCGTACGAGTAGTTCAGATCCCGGATCGGTTGGGCGTTCTTCGGCTTGGTATCGAGCGATCCGACACTCCTGGATACTGGCGGCAGACCGAAGAGATCGGAAGCCTCCCCGTCTGGACCTGGGACACTATGAGCTCCAGCACTCATCGCACTAGTAGTCATACTGCCGTTCCCGCCACGCTGGCGACGTGACAGTGTAGACGACTTGAAGGCTGCGTACTTGGGGATCGAATCAGCGTCCAAACACTCGTACTCGCCCATACTGACGGGACTCATGGGGCTGTCCGAGCTTCCATCTTGCGACGGTGAGTACTCCGTGTCCGTACCGACCGTCGGCGTGATAGCTTCGCCTGTAGCAGCTCCTGTAGCGTTGGTTTTGGCTCCACGAACTGTAGTCGATCCGGTAGTGTACCGATCTACAGGACGTTGATACGACTCAGCGAAGGGGTTCATGCGGTCGTCGTCAGCGGCGGACGTGACGCGTGCGCGTGGGTTCTGGCTGGAGGAACCGGGCGAGGACTTGCCCAGGTCTTTGCTGCCGAATATCTCGGAAATGGCTTCCGAAAGCTCCGAACCGAACTCGGCGAAGGAATTGGACGACTCGCGCTTGGCCAAAGTGCCGTCCGACTCCGCGCTGGGGTTCGCCAGCATTTTGCCGTTCTTCTTGTTCATCTCCGAGCTCTTGAGCGTGATTGTGGACGCCATGATTTGCAGATACGCGTCCAGTTCGTCGCGACAGCCTTCAGCGCCAATGCGGCCCGTTACAGCGTACTCTGTCAGCAACGAATTGGCCAGAAGAACCAGCTCGTTGATCTGCTCCAGTCGCTTCTCCATCTTGCTGTTCCAGTCGCCCATACCGACGATCCAGCGTCCTGCATCTGCCACATACGCAACGCTCGATCTGAAGCGCAAGAACAGCAAAAAAGGCTATTAGTCCACTTCAAGCATCAGATACGACGACGTCGAGAACATGTACGGAGAAGCACGCACTCAAGCTCATCACGGATCTCCTCGCGGTACTCGTAGCAACGCCGGAAGAGCAAGTTGGCAGTACTTATGACGTCTGCGATGCAGTAGTACAAGAAGACAAGCACACGCGCATGAGTTCATCCGTTTACTACCTGTCGAGGGTGGTGGGAGTGGAGGGAGACAAACGTGAGGATTGTGGCAAAAACAGCGCAAGGCGACGTACCGTCAGGAAGGTTGGGGCCCATGCGCTCGAAGAACTTTTCGTAGTAGATGACCTTCTTCATGAATGTGGCCAGGTTCTCCTCCACACGCGCGATGTTGGTCATGGACTTGCCGATGCTGGAGATCGATTGTCCCGTGCTGAAGAGCGACGTCATCCTGGCGAGAGTTTGGCGGCACGGACGCAGTCAAAGCGGGGAATGGGTAGGTAAGCAAGGCGCGGACGACTCTGGCGCTCGTGTGAGGGCGCAAGAAGCGCGTGTGGACGGCTAGTGGCGGCGCGAGGCGGTGCCTGCTCCGAGCGCTTCCTTCTGGCTGCTTCGCTTCTCGAACTGCTTCTTCGGGCGAGTTCTGGCCTTGGCTTCTCAGTATTCTGCCAGCTTACAGGCTGAAAAGGAATCTACAACGATGGAATCTAGGTTGGCCAATACGAACAACAAGTGAAGGGAAAGCGGGAATCTGCGAGATGCACCTGAATTCCACGAGACGGGGGTCTGATTGGCTTATATTCCCCGCAGCATGTCGCAATGGTCCTTGAACCAACGAAGAAGAGGAAGTCCTGGATCAAATGGGGCTTCTCGCCACGAAGCCTGCATGTAGCACTCCCACTGCGCCTTGCCGGCTCTCCGCGTTGTGCAAAGCGATACATATTGTATATGGACTCTAGTCTGGCTGTGCTCTGCGCTTTACGCTCTGCGCGCTGCGTTTCCTACTCTACTCGTTGGCCATTTTGATCACGGCGTCGATGTTCACGGCCATGCCGTAGACGAAGAAGACGAGGAAGATGATCCAGAGCGCGATGCAGGCCGCACGACTGTAGCCGCCGTACACGCGCAGCTGCTGCGCGTCCAGCTTCTGGCGCGGCAGCAGCAGCAGAGACAGGAAGGCCAAGGCGTGCACGGCGTACGCGATCATTAGCAACAGGCAGAGTCGTCCCGTGCCGTCGCTGGCACTCACTGGCGCCGCCGTTGCCATCCAGTCGCTACTGAGCGTACGCATGGCGATAGCAATGGTACTGCGGAAAGACAGCAACATGCCCACGGTGGCGCCTTCCGCGCCCATTTCCGCGATCTCGATGGCCGGAATGACCGAGAAAATGGTGATAATGGCGTTCGTGAAGCCCGTGATGCAGTCCATGGTGCCGTAGAAGGCCTGGCCGCGCACGGACGGCACGTAGAGCATGAGCAGCGCGCGCAGTACCTCCACGAACACCAGAACGCCAATCCCCAGCGCTACACAGCGGCGCCAGGACGCATTGGACCACGACAACTTCCACCAGACCATGGCACTCATGGTACACACGTACTTGAGTGCATTGGTGATCAGCGTCGTGTTCGGGTTCAAATTCGCCAGCGACACGAAGACCGAGTTGGCAGCGCCCAGGTAGAACCGTGTAGTGGCCAGGAGGATGCTCAGGAAGAGCACGATCTGCCACACGGCGCGCTGCTGGCACATGCGGAAGAAGGCGCTGATACGAGCACCGGGCCTGGTCGTCGCAGGGACGGACGCCACGACGCCGTCTTCGCCCGCCAGTTCGGCCAGTGCGTTTGCCTCGGACTGCTGCACGGGTCGTTCCACACAGTTGCGTAGTACGAACGGCACGGGCATGAGACTGAGCAGCGCGAGCAGCGCGTAGACCCAGAAGGGGTCGATCCGCAGCTCGTAGTTGCCTTCGTCCTCGTCGTAGTGGATGAGCCCAGCAGTGGCCCAGAGCCCGATCCATTCCATGCCCGTGCGGAAGACGAGGTAGTTGATCTGCAATGTGCCGCGCGTGGTGAGTGGCTCGCGCTGGGAGAGCTCGATGACCCGCGAGTCCGTGGCGATCTTGCTGAGCATGGTGCCGAAGGTGGCGCCCATAATGAGCACCATGTAGTAGCCGATGAGACTGCTGCGGGTGGCGGTGCTGGCCGAATCGACGTCCACGGCAGCCGAGAGGACAGCCATGCCCAGCGTCATGAGGAAGCTCAGCAGTGTGCCCACGATCATGTACGACTTGCGCCTGTAGCCGCCGATGGGCACGCAGTCGGACAGCAGGCCCAGGAAGAAGCTGAGCGTTGTGGGGATGCTGAGGAGGCACTCGATGACCACGGAGCTCTCGCGGCGTTGCAGCGACAGCGAGTGCATGAGCGTGGGTCGCATGCAGTAGCGCAGCGCCGCGTAGATGAGACTGCTCTGTGCCGTGGCGAAGAGCAGGCCGCAGTAGGCGCTCGAGAAGAGACTCACACTGCCACCGTCCCTCAACGCGCCGAACTGCTGGTAGTTGAAGAACTTGTTGCCGGCCACGAAGCGGTTCGTGGTGGTGGCGCCAGGCAGCACGCTCGTGTCTAGACTCTCGCGTGCGCCGAAGGCCGACGACACGCCGTCCATGCTGTTGCGGAAGTCCGCGGACGCCAGGTAGCCCACGCTCTCCTTCTCTCTGGACGTCACTCCCATGCTGACGAGTCCTGGACGCGAAAGTATTCGGGACGCAATCCAGCGCTTGCGCGGGGGCGGCAAGTGGCAAAGTGAGGACCAGAGGCCGCGGTCATGCGTAGAGGACCGCGGGCGCCCGCAACGCGCATGCGCGCCGCCTAAGGCCAGAGCCGCCGCCCCGTCTGGGGCATCAGAGAGCTTGGGGCTTGGAGGCTCGCCATTGATCTGCAGGAAGCAAGTCGAGCGCTGACTCGAAGATCACCTGTTGAGCAAGGACAGGGGTATACGCGTATAGTGCGCCCTTTGGGGCGTCAGTGGAAATGCAGGGAGAGCGGAGTGGCCGGATATCGGAGGCGGGAAGTATACGTGGAAGCGTGGGATTACACGGCACCAACTGAATTTTGCGTGATCAAGTCGGAGCTGAGGATTTGCAGATGCCGATTCTCCCACTGAAACAAGCGGTTTTCGGCGCAGCGACAGCGTTAAAACGGCGTCTGCGTAATCAGAGGACTTCCGGATCCGACGCGTCTTGTGGACTCTGCCCCACCGTGTGCTTCTTTCGAAATGAGCGCTGAATGGTACCAACACGTCCAACACGCCGAGAATCGATAGCCCCGTCAGCGCCCGGCTTTGGGGACGTCAAGTGCTGTGAACCGCATCCCAGCTTCTGCCATTCCGGACCAAGCGAGCGGAGCTACGTCTTTCGCCGATACTGCCCATTCGAATCGCCTATCCTGGCGTACCTGCCAGCTCCTTCACGCAATCGCGACGCATCCGCTGTCCGACAAGCAGCACATGGTCCTGAAGAACCACTCCAATTCCGGATAATTGCCACGTATACTACCACCCCGTGATTTTTTCGGCGCCACCCGCCAGCTGGAGACCCTCACATACTCACTTCAAGCCTAAATGTGCCGAAATTCGCTTCCAGCGCCTGCCGGCCACGCATTTCCTCAACCTCCACACTTCCTCCTCAGGGCGGAAGCTGCGGTGCTCGTGCGCTGGCGAATCTAAAGCCGGAAAGGCTCGGGCGCGCGAACCAGATCCAGTCCGTGGGAGTCCGGAGCTGACCCCACTCCAGCCAAACTTGAGGCCCCGCGGACGTCACCTCAAGCTCCTGGACACACGATCAGGTCATGTACAACATGTTCAGCGCCGTCTTTTGTGTGAAGCTGTCAATGTGGCGCGCTTCGGGGCACGACATTTCACACGGTGAAGTACATGTACACGTACGAAGTTCGCACTTCGTTGGTTCGGGCGTCTCTACATGCCGTGCTTTCCTGCTGGGTTCATCCACGAGACTCGGCCCGTTCCTTTACCCTGGTGGAGCTTGCGTGCCATGACCAGATCGCAAGTGACTGCAACGGAAGGTGTAGAAGACTGCAGCGCACTTCTCCCAGCTGGGGGAGACCGACGTTCACGCTGCGTGTACTTCGTATCTAAACTGCCCGCGTCGGGATCACCACGCCAGCTTTTCCCGTAGAAATCCCACATGGTCGGGTTCAAGCTCTACCAGCCTCAACTGCTGGTGCTGCCGACCCAGATGGAACTGCGTAGTGACAGCGCTCATGAGGCGCGTAGTCCACCCTTCCAAAACGCAAAACGCAAGGCGCAAGACACTTGCGCAAGGCAAGAGCCGCGCTCCGTTTCGCGGGCGCTGGAGCCGAAATTGCTGGGAACGCGGCGACAACTTGCTTCAGGACTCGATCCTTGGGCCGCCTGCCGCCTGCCGCCTGCCACCTGGGGAATCAAGCGGCTGCCGGCCATCCAGAAAGCGGACGACGAAGAGAACCACTTCCGCTGACTACAACAGCCGCAACCATGCCAGTTGACATCGACGTCTATTGACTGTTCGCGCCGACGTAAAGCTAGGGCACGCAACCTCGCCACTGGCGTCCTCGACAAGTTGGCAACGGCCGCGTCTGGTCTCACCCGAGTGCTACGTCGGCGAGACCAGCTGGGAGCTTTTGACCGTGCAACGGGTCGTTGGCCAGCACGCCGGGCGTCGCAGCGTCGATGTGATACCTTCTGGTCGGGGGCAACGTGCGGCAAGCACAGAGCTCCGGTGGTGAAGATCAGAAGGTGCTTTGCTTCTCCATCTGGTGCGAACTTTGCACGGCAAAGCGCTCCGGCTGGGGAAACTGCGTGTATGCAGCGTGGCGTTGCTCATCGATGCCCTGATGGAACCCTCGCTGATAATTTGACCATTCGATTTGGCGGCAGCACCCGATCTCCAGCATGCTTACTTGTGCATGGCCGCCTTGGATAGCTCTATGCTCTCCATCCTGTCCGTAAGCACTGTACTTTTGACCAACGTGCCACGCACCAAAGTGGAGTGACTTCCTCTCATGAGCTGCTGGAAGGCTCGAAGCAAGCTGCTATTTGCACGTATGAAGAATGCAGTGTATTACCGCTCACAAATGATGCTCGCTGACGACACAAAGAAGAGCAAACACGAAGGCGCGGATCTGCTCACGCCGCTTCCTCCTCCGTGTCAGGCATCGATGCAGATTTACCGAGCGACTTCTGGTACTTGACGATCTCAATGTACGGGTCCTCGCTCACCACGAACGTGTCAGTGTGCTCGTAGCCCATGGAGAGATAGAACGCGCGCGCCTTGTCCATCGCAGCGCTCGTGGTAAGAGAGATCTTCCGAAACTGCTGTTTCTCGGCCCATTGCTCTAGCTCCGCGACGAGCCTCTGGCCGATGCCAACGCGTCTGTAGCCATCACGCACAGACATGTGGCGCAGCTCGCCCTCACCGTCGGGTTTGGCCTCCAGTCCCACAATTGCCACCACGAGACTGGGGTCCTTGAGCGGCGTGACCACCCAGAAGTTGCCTCCGGGCGCCATGTACGTGGCCTGGACGTCCTTGAGATCTCCAGTCTTGAGTGCAGTGTCGATGAACTGATCCACGAGCGGATTGTTCTGGTTATCCGGGTAGTGCAGCATGCCCTCTCGGAAGAGTTCTGCCATCTGCGACCAGTCCTCGACTTGATACTGTCGAATGACGATCTCAGGCACGCTCATCACTTGGGTTGGCGAGGTTGGCGGCGCCACAGACTCCGAAGAAGCAGTTGTTGTGCCGCCTTTAGTGTCGTTCAGACACTTCTCGAACCGGAAGGCGACGAAGTGTGGGTCCTCGCTCACTACGAAGGTATCCGTGTGAAGATACCCGACGGACTTGTAGAACCTGTGCGCCTTGTCCATCGTGCCGCCCGTGGTGAACCAGATCTTCTGGACATCTTTCTCAGCAGCCCAGTTCTCCAGTGCCGAGACGAGCAGCCGCCCGATGCCGTTGCGTCGGTGGCTCTCCTTGACGGACATGCGGCGCAGCTCACCCTCCTGCTCCGGCTTGACCTCTAACCCGACCATCCCGACCACCAGAGACGGCTCAGCCTTGGGCGTGGCGACCCAGAAGTTGCCACCAGGCGCCATGTACGTGCCTTCAATGTCGGACAGATCCGCCTTCACGTTCTCGGCGATGACTTGTTCCAGGAGATCAATGTGCTCTTGGTGCTCCGGGTAGGACATCAAGCCTTCTCGGAAGAGCTGCACCACTTGCGGCAGATCTTCGCTTTGGAACGGCCGCACCACGATCTCGTCGGAGGCCGCGCTGCCTGTTGCTGGTGTCGTGGAAGAGGCCATGGCGCTGGGTTGGGAAGAAGTATGAGCTACTCGGTGAGTTCCAGAATGGGGCAACCCCTTCAACCAAGAGGCACGCCCAACAGCTTTTCCGAGCCCAAAGTAAGCGGGTTTGTCATAACGGACATTGTTAGTTTGGGCCAAGGCACGAATCAAAAACGGAGCCGAAGTGAATGGAGCGATGTGATTGGATTAGCGCGTGATTCATAATCCGTTCGAACCCTGTCGATTATGACAGATATGCTGACTTTCCACTTCTTGTTTGCGCGACGAGGCGGAGAGATCCCACATCAAGGCCAGAATTGGCCAATCACAGGTAAGATCGGCGCCTCGATTAAATTCTTCAGTTTGTCCGAAATGGGCCAATCAGCGCGAAAGGCGGTCCGTTTTTCTGCCAATCAAATCAAAGATCGGCGCCCCTTCGCCCGCGATTAAATTCTTCAGTTTGTCCGAAATGGGCAGCCCATTTCGGACAAACTGAAGATTTATAACAAGTCTGACAGGTCTATGCGCCCCTTCCCTATAGAGGGTGGCAGGTTCGGACAAACTGAAGAATTCTAGCAAGTCTGACAGGTCTGGGTGCCCCCTCGATATAGAGGTTTGCAGTGATGAGAGATCGCAGGTTCTGGCCGCTTCTTCATGCAGTTTGGCAGTGCTGGGTGGACCACCAAAATCTGCAAGGAGCGCCGTCCACGCTCGTGTCGCCAGGCTGGGACTCTCCGACCAGCACGGTGATGGTGCGCTACCCACGAGTTGCCACCAAAGAAGCCCCGAGTTGCCGCGCTGCCGCCATCTCAGCACTTAGCAAAGCAGCCGAGTTTCACCGGGTTTCTCAAAGCTTCTTGCATAGTCGCTATTCCTGTCAGCACAAGGCGGAGTAGAAGCGGACAATCTGGGAAACCCGCCTCCATTCCGCGGA
>JAADYK010000703.1:0-15269 GCA_023338225.1 Halophytophthora batemanensis
CGCAGTGTGTGGAACCGCCAGAACAAGCAGGACGAGGGCAAGCACGAGTCCATCTGCTCGAGCGGCAACGCGGACGAGTTCGAGGCGCTGTGGCAGACGACGCCGTTCGGCGAGGCGCAGAAGAAGACCATCAAGGCTCAGCAGCAGCAGCAACCCGAGGAGGAAGCGGCTCCGCAGGAGAAGCCGCTGGAGAAGATGGAGGACTGAAGCGCAGGCGTGAAGCTCCAGCCTTCGGGCAACGAAGCGGATAAGTTGCTAAATGTAGTGTGATTTGAAACCTTTTCATGTGGCAAGGTCAAAGCCCGTGCCGAGGAAGTTCCGTGGCCAGTTGTGTGCCTTCTCCGGTGGTGGCAGCCACTATTTCGCCCTGTTTGCCACTCAGTTTACCGTCATTCTTCTTCTGAGGCGATTGGTGGCGTGTCTGTGGCTGGGACAGTCCCGAAGTCTGTCCCAGACGGGGGCAGCAGTGAGCAGACCCTCTGGTAGTGGATGGGGCTGGAAGCTCAGTTTAACATCTCCGCCAAGCCTCAAGACACGCTAACGAAGCCGAGATCATGTCGTCGTCTGCCGGTGTGCTGCGCCTGTACCGCGAGATGCTGCGCAACGCGTCCAAGTTCGAGGTGCGCAGCGTGTTCCCCTGCGTGTGGCACTGCTGTTGCGGCCCCCCGCGGTCTCTAACACCCCGCCAAACCTCTGTTTCATCCGCTTAATGTCCCTGTCTGGCTGTGCGATTTCGTGCTGGTTTCGCCGAAACAGAGCTACAACTACCGCAGCTATGCCGTGCGCCGCGTGAAGCTGGGCTTCCACGAGAACAAGGGTCTGGCCGAGGGCAGCGTAGAGCAGCAGAAGGCTCTGGAGTTCGCGCGCGAGCAGGCCAACGTGCTGTACCGCCAGGTGGTCATCTCCAAGCTCTACCCGGCGCAGGGCAAGAGTGTTATCGAGACGCTGGGCGCTTAGACACGGCACAACGCGCTGCTGCATGTTTAAATTGAAGACGCACGGGCTGCTCCGCCTTCCACCGACCCCAACGCTTCTGTTTGCCCTTCGTTTTCATTTATTTAAACGAACTTGCCTCAGCAGTCTCGAACTACTTCTCGCAAGTCTTCTACTCAGAAGTGCTCAAAGCAGCGTCGCAGCCAGCACCGCCACCAGCGTCGAGCCCAGCGTCGTAACCACAGCGGTAGTACTAGCGTCGCTGGAGCTTGACGTCGCGTCCACCGCTTCTTCCGCCTCGGTGGCGTCGTTACTCGGCGACTTCTTGTCGCCCAGCTCCACACTGTTGGAGGTCGAGAACTTCGTGTTCGACTTCTTGCCGTTGCACGTGGGCTGCGCGCTCCCACACTCTAGCGTGTCCACGTTAGGCATGGGCGGGAGGTCCGTCGTAATGTTGCTCGGACACTCCAGGATATCCGTGCGTTCCGGTGTGTACGAGTCAAAGGTCACACTCGACGTGATGTCAGCACTGTACGCCTTCTTGAGGTTGGCGTACTCAGGATACTTGTTGAACTCGCAGGGCACCGTGTCGTGGTCACAATCCTCCGGCGTAAAGTACCCGACGCCGTAGCGGCCCGTGTCCGACTGCTTGGTGATCTCCTTGGCCACCGTGTTGTGGACCTCCGTGACGAACTCGAACACGTTTCCGCCCACGATCTCTTCCGTCATCTCCTTCTCCGAGTTCATCCACTCGGCGTCATAGAAGCCGCGCTGGCCCTCGTAGCCGTCCACCGTGTTGTCGCCCAGGTTGCAGCCGAACTCGCCAAACATGAGCGGTCGAGGGTACTTGGCGTCTGCATACTCTTTCATGAGCATTTTGAGACCCGTCGACTGCGAGTACTCTGTGTGTGTGGCTGGATCGCACTCCACGTACTGGTTGTATCCGATCCACTCTGCACGCGTGAACTCATTGTCGTCCACGCTGCAGTCGTAGTACGCCAGGAACTGTTCGCGTGGGTCGATGTCGGCGCTGTCCAGCCCGATTGGCACTTGACGCAGACTCGAAGCACAGGAGGAAGCGTAGTTACGAGTATCGCGCAGTAGAGCCTTGACGCAGGGCGCCGTCTGCGTGCCGTCAGCCTTCTCGGAGCGCTGCAGGTTGTTCTCGTTGCCCACACTGAAGCCCAGCGTGTTGTCGTACACGGCGAAGGCGTTGTAGACCATCTGTGCGCGCGTGAACATCTCGTCGGGGTAGCACTTGGGCGGCAGCGCGTCCAGAATGGCGCAGTTCTCGCACCTATTTCCACACACTCAAGCGTTAGCATCACCAATTTGACTCGAAAGCACCTCGAAATGACCGTGAAACGCTACAACATCGAGCAACGTACGGCGCCGCCATGCCCACGAGCACGTAGATCCCGGCGTCAGCACACGCGCACATGAACTTGTCGTGCTCCTTGCTCGGGTCCACGGAATATAACCGCAGCGTGTTAACGCCCAGGTCCTGCAGCACCTTGAGGTGCGGTTTCCAGACGTCTTCGTGCTCGTCGGCCACCCAGTCGTAGTTGTCCACAGTCGAGAGCTTGCCCGAGTTGGGGCGCGGGTAGTACGCCATGCCCTTCACGCGGAACTCGTCGCCCGTCTCCGAGTCGAAGAACTTGTTACCTTTGGCCACAATGGGCGCCAGCCACGCGTTCGCCGGACACGCCGTGAGAGCGACAGTCAGCGCCACGGCTGACGAGAAGCACAGACTCCGCATGGACTGTCCGAAGGCCATTGGCGTCAGGTATCACAACAAGCAGCGGCGAAGAGGACGACGTGGGGATTGATCCGTTGACTGAGCGGTGAGTTGAATAATGCCAACCGCCAGCGGACTCGATCGCCAAGGCTCCGAATTCTCCATGATGGAAGCCGAGCCCCAAGACTGAGGTTGGCAATTCCTTGAAAAGCTTGGGAACTCGACTCGAGAGCCTCGAAACCCGTGGAACTGCTTCAATGAAGGCTGCGGACAGCGGGATAGTCGGACAGCTGGCTGTCCATGCGAACCTCAAGCGACAGCCGACGTCTGGCGTGGGCGAACGCCGCTGGTCGCCCGTCGTTGGGCCAGATACAGTTGGCAGCCAGGGTGCGAGTCAAATGTGGCCGACACTTCAGGCTGCCCTTGAATTACCCTGAGTAGAGACGCAACTTCACCAACAGATAAAGTTGATTGTGCCCGTTGATCTGAGCGCGGGTGGCCGCGCGGCTGTACAAACGCACACATAGGCCACCTTCCATATGACAGCACGTCAGCTCAACGTGCTCAAGCACGGCAGCCTTTAAGCCCCGCTCTCCACTGACGTTTGAAGCAAAAATCCATTGAAAATCGACTTGAAGCCCGGCTCGCAACTTGTCACGCCGCGAGGCTATGGCTAGCACTAGTACCAGCACCTCCCGCATCGCAGTTCCTTTCCTACCCGACTTACGCCACCTTGACGACGATCTTGCCGATGTTCTTGCGCGCGTACATGTAGTCGATGGCATCCGCGATGCTCTCCAGACCCTCGAACTTGACCGAGTCCACGCCCGGCACCAGCTTCTTCTCCTCGATGAGCTTTAGCAGACGCTCCATGTGTGGCTGATAGAGCTCACGGTAGTGGCCCGAGATGAAACCACGCACAGACGCCGACTTGAAGATCATCCGGGTCACCAGCTCGTCTGCCAGGAAGGGGTTTGTCGAGCCGTGGTAGCTTGACACGGCTCCAAAAGCGATGATCCGGCCCTTCACCGCGATGTTCTCGGCCGCGGCGCGCAGCAAGTCGCCACCCACAGCCTCAAACACCAGGTCCACGCCGTTCGGGTACTCCTTCTTCAGCACAGCGCCCACATCCTCCTCGTTATAGTTGATCACGCGGTCCACACCCAGAGACTTGAGGTGCGCCACCTTGGCCGCAGAGCTGCACGTGCCGATCACGTGGTTGCCGGCCAGCTTGGCCAACTGCACCACGAACTGGCCAGTGCCACCAGCAGCGGCAGTCACCAACACCGTCTCGTTGGACTTCATCTCGCCCGCCACCTCCAGTGCGATGGAAGCCGAACTGCCGCACACAATCAGCGGCAACGTATCGGGAGAAGGCGTGGGCACCTTCGTCACCATGGCCATGTCCACCTCAGCATACTCGGCGAACGCACCCAGCTCTACAATGGCAACAAGCACAGTTGCAAGCATACGTGAGTTACAGCCGGAATACGAGAAACAGGTCGGCAAAAGCTGGTGAACGAGATGGATATGACCGTTCAAACTGCCACGTACTTCTGTAAGTGACGGCGTCGCCCACCTTGACGGTCGTCACGCCCTCACCGACCTCCGTCACGACGCCTACGCCGTCCAGTCCGCAGGGGAACGGTGGCGGCAGGTCGCCCGTGTACGCGCCATTGGTCACATTCACATCCGTGGCGTTGATCCCCACGTAATGCGTCTTGACCACCACCGTGTTGGCGTGCGCCGTGGGCAGCTCCGTCTCCTCCACGAGGCGCGTGGCCGTGCGGAAATCCGTGGACTTGGTGTGCACTTCGAGGCGCTTGTAGCTCGGCATGCTCGCGTGCGGGTGTTCTCGGCTCAGGTTGCTTGGTCACTTGGGCTGCAAAAGGCGAAGTGGTCGATCCTGTGCGCTCTTCATCCGTCTTGGAATGATCGCATCCAAAAGCCAAACGGAGTGCAATATGCTGTAGTGACCATTCCAGGGCAGATTGTCGGCCTTCTCGCCAGGGAAAATAGATGACGTAAGCAGCGAGATTAGTTCGCGCGGAGGTTTACAGGTGCAAGACTTCAACCGCCTGTCACAGCCAGCCCTTGCACCCGCCCGAGATCTTGAGGCACCTGGTCTCTCAACGATGCCGAGGAGGCCCACAAGCGCAGACCAGACCAGCGCGAAGCAGCAGTACGCGACGTTACTGTCCCCAAGCAGCTTGCTACGCTGCGCACTCCGCTTGGGTGCCCGAGTTTCAGCCTTCTGTCGTGGCAACCAGACCAGGAAGACCAATGGCAAGAGCTTGCACGGGTACGAAATGAGAAGCATAGTGGTGGCGTCCCACCGCACGACCAGCACATTGTTGCTGGAGACGGAGAAGGGTGCGTTCGCCGTCTTTGTGAGTGTAGGAGAGAAGAGTGTGCTGAGGTTCTCCGCAGTGGTGAGCA
The DNA here is from genome assembly GCA_023338225.1 of Halophytophthora batemanensis. Classification (NCBI taxonomy): domain Eukaryota; phylum Oomycota; class Peronosporomycetes; order Peronosporales; family Peronosporaceae; genus Halophytophthora; species Halophytophthora batemanensis. The sequence goes on from JAADYK010000703.1 coordinate 5,111, forward strand.
AACGGGAGAAAGCAACTTCGTTGCTCTGGTCGGCCAACTCCACCACTACTAACGTCAAGATGAGGGAGTTCTCACTAGCCGGTGCGGTCTCCATAATTGACAGTCCGAGCCAAAACCACTGGTTGCGCACGGCGTCCCAACCCGTGAACTCCGTGCACATAGGGTCCAGCGCAACGACTGTGATAGTGGTGATGACACTGACAACGCGCCAGTTCCAGTAGAGACTAGCCCCGCATGAACCTACGATCTGGCGCAGTGATCGACCTTGCAGCGCTGCCCACAGCCTACGAAGGTGTTGTTCCACATCAGCATTCACACCGGGAAGCTGACGCAAGTGGAACAAACGCCCCAGTCCAAGAGCGTCCCGTAAAACACCAGCAATAGTGCTGCCATTGTTCCAACTGTCCTCAAAGGCTGGCGAGCAAGGATCTTCCCTGTAGGCATCGCTACGTGCACCTTTGCCGGGGCTACAACTGGTGTGGGGTTTCCCAGGCGAAGGGGGTAAGCCCAAGGCTTGCACGTAGGAAAACCCCGTCTTGAGAATTCCAAGACCCCAACTGCCACTTGGTCCCACGTGGGAACCAACCATTGAGCTCCAACGAGTGCCTTCCACCTTCGTGCCCCGAATTTGTCTACGGCGTACGTCCGAATTGGTGCTTGACTGCTGGAGGCGAGCAACCTTGGAAGTCGCCTGCAGGCCAAGCAAAGTGTTTGATCTGATTTGGCAAGCATCGTGCAACTTCAACCTGGAAGCTCCGAGCTCAATTCCAAGCAAGCCATTAGAGTGCAACCTGGTCCGCGTGGTGGGGCGCTTGGGCTCGCTAGATGCAGTTCCAGTCGTTGAGACCAGGCAAACAACCGTGCCTCAGACAAGAGAGTGCATGCGTGGATCGCAGCGTTCATCTCATCGCGAGTGCTGGTACGCCAAGCCCACACATGGGTGGAGCAAACGCAGCAGGCAGGGTCGCGATGCACTACTCTTGGAGGCCAGCGCTCGCTCTCCCGGTCGAGCACTTCGGGCAGAGGGCGGATACGCCACGCGAGCAAATCACCGCTCTCTTTGCAGCGGCGCAATCGCGCTCCTGCTTGCGCGCGGGCGTGTTCGAGATCCTTCTGATGGAGTTTGCGAGTGTCGCCGGGAAGTTGTCGCAGTGAGATCGGCTCGAGTAAACCTGGCTTCCCCGATATATGCTCAAAACGAGTGGAGCACGTTGCACAGAAAACAACAAAAGAGGACGGTCGCAAATAGGAGGTCAGTGTGCAAAGGCAGCACACAGCTGCGTAAAATCGCATATCTCGATATATTCGGATACACGGGATGGCGAAAACGGGTATGACGGGATCTGAGGCGTTTACAAATCCGAGTTTTGATTAAAACGGCCATGTCGTGTCAACACTTTTCGTACGTGGCGCTTGGATTGGGACGTGTCCGCAGGAAGAGCTCATTTCCAGATTCGCTCGGCAACTGCAGAGCCAGCAACTCCCTCGCGAAGCGTCCCTCCCCCTCCCTGCCGACAACAAGCATGCCGTCCTACCGCGTGGTCCAGGTGCACACCAAGTCGCAGGACTTCCGCGCCGCCACGGAAATCGTGGAGGTGCCGGAGCTGCCGACGCCTGCGGCTGGCAACGTGCTGGTCAAGAACCACTTCCTGGGCATCAACGCCACGGACATCAACGTGACCAACGGTGCGTACACCAAGCAGCCGCTGCCGTTCGGCTGCGGTCTGGAGGCTGCGGGCGTGGTGACTGCCGTGGGCGAGGGCGTCACGACGCTGAAGGAAGGCGACGCCGTGGCCTTCCAGAAGTTCGGCGCCTTTGCCGAGTACGTGGAGGTGCCTGCGGCCACGGCCATCAAGACTCCTGAGCTGTCTCCTGCTGTGCTTCCCGTGACTGTGGGCGGTATCTCGGCTTCCATTGCGCTGGAGCAGATCGGCGAGATGAAGTCCAACGAGACGGTGTTCGTGTCGGCTGCTGCTGGTGGCACTGGCCAGTTCGTGGTGCAGTTGGCCAAGCTGGCCGGCAACCACGTGATCGGCACGTGCAGCTCTGCGGCCAAGGCAGAGCACCTCAAGTCTCTGGGTGTGGACCGCGTGATCAACTACAACGAGGAGGATGTGGACACCGTGCTGAAGAAGGAGTACCCGAACGGCGTGGACCTGGTGTTCGAGACGGTGGGTGGTGACATGTTCAAGGCTGTGGTGAACAACCTGGCGGTGCACGCGCGTGTGATCGTGTTCGGGTACATTTCGGGCTACCACGGTGACAAGACAGCGGAGCCTATGCTGGTGAACCAGCTGAACCCCAAGCTGCTGCTCAAGTCTGCGTCTGTGCGTGGATTCATCCTGGGCAACCACATCGAGCACGTGCCGACGCACATTGCGCGTCTGCTGAAGCTCATGGGTGAAGGCAAGCTGAAACCTGGCGTGGACCCGACGGAGTTCCGCGGCCTGGAGAGTATCCCGGAGGCCATCGACTACATGTACGCGCGCAAGAATATCGGCAAGCTGGTCATCAAGCTGGACTAAGTGTAGATGTCGGTGGCTAGCAGACTGACTTGTAAAGGTAACACATGAATGCTATCCCCTTATTGGAGTCATGGTGCGATAATTTGCTGGTGTTGGTGCCAAGAAGTGCATGCGCTGCGTAGCTGTTATTTGCGGAGGTAGACACCGGAGGCCATCTGGCTGGTACCAGTCTACCACAGAAGTCCCACAAGATGCCAGCACTTTTTTAACCACCCTCCAGCTACTCGTGACATGTAAGAAGCCATGATCACCCAATTGTGAATGCAACACGCTCCATTCTGTCACGGATCCCGACCGCGCAAGACCATGAGTGCCCCGCTATCTCCAGGCGAATCAAGGACAACTCGTGGTTCCAGTGGAGAGAGAACTACACCATGAACACATGCTCATGCTGCGAGAGACTCAACCACACCATCACCAGCGAGAAGGTCTTCTCGTGCTCGCACTGCAGCCTGACGCTCGACCGCGACGTGAACGCCACGCGTAACATCTATCTGAAGAACGAACACGTGCTCACCCGGGCTCCTGGAATCCGGGTGGCTGGAGATGTCTACTCCGCCGTTGTTCGTAGCACGTGAGCTTGCTCACACACAACATCCCCACGCTCGATATCGCGGTGAATGCAGGCTGCTACATGAGGCACTGTGTCGGTTCGACAGAAACGGATCCAGGCAAGATAGCCGCACTTCTTCATCCATCTGAATTCTTGTCGGAAGCCCGGGCAGCCGTTTAGATACTGGATTGCCAGCTTGTAGTCATGCCCCTGGGAGACAGATCGATAGCACCTGCGGCAACAAGACGCGTCGTCACGTGGAATAGTGAAGTCCGGAGCCGTGCTTGGAGGTAGACTGCGAGGGGTTGCCACACCTCGTGAGAACACAGCCAATTTCTGGCAAGCTGAGTTGCTCTCGACAACATGGTAGTGCCTTCACGCACTTTGCAGCTGGGTGATTCCCCATTGTCTCGGTCTGGAGAGCACGCCACTCCGCCTTGGCGACGGGCAGGTCCTCGGGTGGACTGCCGAGGGCCCGGAAGCCCGTGACGACGAACTTCCCCGTAGCCTGGTAAGAATTGTCGGTTTCCCAGTAAAGTACCTCGAGAAGTGCAAGATTTCACCCCGAGCGCACCTTGGTCAACTTCCGGCCGGTCACTTGCTGTGGGATGCAGTTTGCTTTGGCCTCTCCGCGGCTTTGGGGCCAGATTTTCGCGCACTGCTTGCACGGGTGCATGCACTTGAGCACTCGACTTGGGGTGCCCACGGAGAGGTTTATCGGTTGAACGTGCACCGGAAAACGAGGTGCTGTTGCATCCCCGGTTTCTTGCTGCTGGACGCCCGAGCAAAGTAGTGTTGGAGCACACACGGCGTGTAAACAAACTTGCAGAAGAGTTGGGGCTAGTCCGGAGCAGAATGCAAGCTCACGTTGAAAGAAGAGGCAAACAGACACCAGACGCACCAGACGCACCAGACGCACAACACTGTATTCAGACATCACGAGCCTACCTAGGCCACAAACTCCGCGGCGTACTAGCCAGTAGACGAGAGAACAGAGGGCACCCACGAACAAAATGCCGTGCAGCCGCCTTTGGAAGGCGGTTGTGTTGCACACTGTGCAAGGAGTACCAGCACCTTGTCTCCGACTGGCGCAGCGCGTTTGGGTTGCCGGAAAGGTGGCTCCACGCAGGAGTCCTGGGGCGGTTCGGGACGACTCGACGATCACCATTCGGTGGCGTGGAGAGCACACGAGCTCGGTGAGCGAGGGAGGCTTTCGCCATCGCCACAAAGTCGAGTGCAGGAGGAACGGGGAGACCAAACTGCACTAGGGTGCCCACCATCTGCTGCACAATGTCGCTGAACTCGCCGTCCTCGATAATTGCAAGCCGGGTGTTCTTGAATCCAGTCTCGACTCGTTTGCGAGCGTCGCGCATCAGCAGGTCTTGGAACTCGTCCTCGGTCATCCACGCTCGAACGCGAACATGGTGCTGGGCCCCTTGGAGCTCGAAGGCCATGCGCAGCAAGGCGCACCAGGCGTCTAGTTCTAGGAGGGCGACCAGCTCCTTACGGGTTGAAACCCATGGTCAGTTCCTCTAGGACCCAGGCATGGCGGCCTCGCCTGCGGACACGAGCGGAGGTAGTGGGCTGTGGTGGCAAACTCGTGGTTTAAGGCGCAGCGAACGGTGATCTCGTCCTTGCCGTGGCGGAACGAGGAGAGCAGACGGAGCTCGAGGCGCGCGAAGAAGCTAGGTATCTCGTGGGAACTTGGGGACACCTCGAGGCGTACATGCTCCACCAAGTCGTCACTGTGACGAGAACTCGTAGGAACTGCTTTAGAGCATATGGGTCGTCATGTTCGCAATGACACAAGAGAGGTGCGTGTGACAAACGCTTCGTGGCCTCGGAATGGCTGCTGTATCCAGAATCTCCAGCCATCGAAAACCTGTCACACATCATACCCTTCTCTTTTGCATGTGTAGCATTCGAGCTCACAAGTATATGTTCACTCCGTACGTCATGTACCTACTATAGAGAATACTGGCGAGCTTTCTGGTTGGAATTCCAGGACTGGATTGGACAGGCACCGCCATTCTGCGCACATCTGACAATCGCGCGTGCATCCGAGATCCCCCAGCAGCATCGCTTCCTCTTGCTGCCATTCCTCTCCACGCCGCTGCTTGTCCAAGATGAATGACGTGACGGTGTTCAAGTTGGTGTCGCTCACCTGCATCTGGCTGGTGGGGCTGGGCGGCGGACTGGTGCCGGCGCTGCTGGCGGCCAAGCAAGAGCGCTCTCCGGAAGTAGCGCGCGTCCTGAGCGTGCTCAACGCCTTCTCTGGCGGCGTCTTCCTGGCCGGCGGCTTCCTCCATCTACTAGACTCGGCTGTCGAGAACCCAGCGCTGCACCGCCTCTCCATTGTGGACGACGGCAAGTATGCCTTCCCGTACGCCGAGCTCTTCTGCACGCTGGGCTTCCTGGGTCTGCTACTGCTGGAGCAAGCAGCGCAAGCCAAGATGAACACCACAGCGCGCACGGACGACTACATTCCAGCCAAGCATGACGACGACGACTTAGTGCTCCATGGTGCCAGCGAGAGCGACGACACGTACCTGGAGGACTTGGACCAGGACGACGAAGAGCGAGGACTCACCAGCAACGTGAGGCATTCCAGCTCCGGACACGGTCATTCGCACCTGGGCGGAATGGGCGCAAATGGCGACGCAGGCTCGTTGGCAGTGGCTATGGTGCTTTTCATCGCGCTGTCCTTCCACTCGGTACTGGAAGGACTGGGCATTGGCGCCCAAACCGAGTCCGCCTGGGGTGTCTTTATGGCCATCGTGGTGCACAAGGGGCTGGCAGCCTTTGCTCTTGGCTCGGGCCTCGTGCAGAGCTCCATGCCAACCACGCACGTGGTGCTCTACATGGTGGTGTTCTCCTTTATGAGTATCATTGGCATCATCGTGGGCTGGATCATCGCCGCCGACTCGTCTGAAGATTCGGCAGCCGCCGGCATCTGCGTGGCTCTGGCCAGTGGCACCTTTATCTACGTGGCGGTCATGGAAGTCATCCCGCAGGAGTTCCCACGTCACGGCCACGGTCAGAACGGACTCCTGACCCAGAAGACCATCGCGTTGGTACTGGGCTACGCCATCTTCGGCGTGTTGGCCAAGTGGTCCTAGTTCAAAAGTCACCAGCACCACTACATGAATCTACAGTCGGCGTGAAACTCCAAGAACCCCAAGAAAAAAAAAATGCACTTGCTCGGGCTGCGCCGTCGCCTTTTTCATTGCTCTTTCACTCTCTGGCTGCAGTGCTACCAGTTGGCCGGCACACTGCGTCCTGGGTCTCTCTGTGCTCCTTCGCTCTCCTGTTTGTACACGGCACTCTGTACACTTGGCCACGCTTCACGCTCCACGCTTCGCTGCACGCATGCGTCCTTGTCCTCGTCCGTCCATCCACCACACTCATCTGCACACCCACTGCCCGACCTGACCGACGAAGCACCGACGAGGCACCGACACGTACTCCCGTCAGCCCGTCTTCTCCTGCTCACGCATCGATGCGCAGCTTCTGGACCGCCTCGTCTAATGCCGCGTCCACGCCATTATTGCCTTCCGAGCCGCCATCCGGGCCCGCCTTGCCGTCGTCGTCATGCGGGTGCATGCCAGACATACCCGCCGATGGCTGGTGGAAGTCCAGATCGTCATGCGCACCCATGTGGCCACCACCACCACCGCCAAGATATTCACCTCCACGCTGGTGGATTCGCTTGTGCTGCACCTTGAGTCTCTTGGAGCCGATCTGGAAGCCGTTCATACTGGCAATAGCAGCGTCCGCGGCGTCGGCGCTATCGTAGCTCACAAAGCCAAAGCCTTTGCTCTCGCCCGTGATCTTGTCCATATACACCTTGGCGCTGATGACCGTGCCGAAAGGCGCGAACGCCGTGGCCAAATCAGCATCCGTGAGGTCATGCGGCAGGTGGTAGATGAACAGATTGGCGCCCGTGGGGCCTTCCAGCTGGCTGCTGGTGCGTGAGGCCTTGCTCGAGCCTTCCATCTGCTGACTGGACACATCTGGGACGCCCCCCGGTGCTCCCATTCCCGCGCTCTGCAGATCAAACCCACCCACATTGGGCATCCCATTGAATCCGTACGGACTGGCACCAGCGAAGCCGTACGGGTTGTAGTACATGAACGAGTTGGTGGGGCTCCCAGGCCCGCCAGTAGCAACGGGTGAGCCCACGCCTCCAGACACCGCGGAGTTCATCCCAGCCGCCGCTTGCGCGCCAAACGCCTGCATCTGCTGCATGTACTGCTGCTGGAGTTGCTGGAGTTGCGGGAACGGCAGTCCAGCGCCTGGCGGCATCTGCCAGTACGCCGTGGCCGCTGCCGCCGCCAGGTTCCGTGCACGTTGAAGACGCTGGCGTCGACTGTCGGCAAACTTGACCACCAGAGGTGACGTACCGCGATCCATCGTCACAGCGCCATTCACCTCGTCAATAGCAGCCAGAGCGGAGCTACGCTCCTTGAACTTGAGGAAAGCGCACCCCTTGCTTTGCCCGGTGGCTGGGTGACGCAGAATGTAGACTTCTTCGATAGAGCCAAAGAGCTCGAAGACCTCGCGGATGGCAGCTTCGTCAGCCGACTTGGGGATCATGCCGATAAAAAGCTTGTGCTCTTGTGACGCGCCCGCTTGGCCCTCGGCGGGACGCACTTGCAGCGGGTTAATGGACTGCGGCAGCGTCACCTTGTTGTGCAGTTCTTGGACAGCTTTCTCGGCATCTTCGCGCGAGAAGAAGGACGCGAACGCGCAGCCGCGGTGCGCACCCGTGATCTTGTCGCGGATGATCACCAGGTCTTCTAGTGGCCCAAAGACTTCCAGCACGGGGCGCAGAGCGTCTTCCTCCATGGTGCGCGGTACCTGGCCCACGAAGAGCTTCACGGGCCCGCTGGGGTGCTCGCTGTGCTGCTGGGCGTGCTCATTGCCGCTCGGATTCGCGCTCTCGTCATACTGGACACTCTCCATGGTGAATGGGGCGGCGGGGAGCGTTGGGAAAGGGGGGACACGGCAGCGAAGGAAGCGACACGACGGCTACAGACACACAGACACACACACGGACAGCTACAGCGACGAGGTACGCGCGGCTGGCTTGTGCGGGGGGACTGGAGGCGGCGCGGCGTGCAGATACAGACGCGCCAAGTGGGGGATCGCTTGGTTCGCCTTCTTCCTGCTTCTGGCTGCGCTGCGCTATGCGGCCAAGGCCGGGTGGTTTCGCCGGTTGACGTTGGATCCCGGTCGCCCAACCGGTGATGCACCGGTACTACCTCCGACAAGATCGCCAGCTCACTCGGCTCAGAGACCTAAGTCAACACGGCAGGGGGGTTACCGGTATGCTGCGGTATGCCAGGAAGGAGGGAGGGAAGAATGCGCAGAAGGAGGTTCGTGAGATGAGGCACCGGAAGGCGATTGCGCGACCTTCAGGCCTTCGAGCAGGACGGCGACCTCCCCGAGCTAGCTATGGAGCTATGGAGCTAAGGCACTGCGGGCGCTGCGCGAGAGGTATCCTCACCAAGATATCGCTCTGCCCAATTGGTTAGCGTTGGGGGGGCGACGTTCTCGGCCAAAATAGCGGTCGCCGCCGCGGCTTCACTGCGCGCGAGAGATCTTGCGTCTCCGCAGCGGCTGGAACGACGAGCACGGGAGCGTGGCGCCGCTCCACAACGCCAGCCACAGCCGCGCGTGCACTCAGATTGGGGGCTGCTTGCTGGAAAGAGGGGGGTAGTGGCAAATGCACCCACCTGCTTGCAGTGCGAGCGTGAGGTTGACGCTGGCAGCAAGGATCTCCGGCGGGTCCAGCGTCATCTCGACGATTGCGACGGCTTCCTGGAGGCTGCCAGGGGCCACTCGACTGAGCAACATGCTGGCAAAGTGCAACTCAGAGCAGATCCTGCTACTCGCCTCTGTTGGTGGTGCATTGGTCTGCGGTGCGTCGCTCGCGAACTGGGCAGCAGTATGCCAGCGCCTCGGCGCGTTGCCAGCGTCTAGGCGCCACCGGTTGACTCCTGAAGGATTACAGAGGTTACTGAAGTCGAAGGCGACAATCCCGGGCACGAGCACCTTTGGGGATGATACTCGCGTTTTGCCGCGCGAGGACTCGACAACTCACTACGCGACAGCAAAGGCAATGCACAGCTCTCTTGCCAATGTGCTAGATGCAGAAATCCTCGTGTATTTAGTGCTAGCGGCTGGAGCTACGGTAGGCTCTTCCTTCCGGCCTTCGAAGTGGACGTAACTCAGAAGACGGTGCCGTCGCTCTTGATCTTGATGGGCGGGCCGCCGTCCGCACGCTTCTCCTTGGCGATCACACGGCCGGCCTTCCAACTGCCGCCTTCCAGCATCTATCAGCAGCAGCAATACGCCAGTCAGACAACAAATAGCAACCCCAGATGCGAATGCATCGGACCACAACGTACCTTCACCAGAGGGAAGACGTCGGCCGTGAAGTTAAGACGCTCGAGAATGACCTTGTGCACCTCGTCCAGCAGCGCCACAGTCAGTGCGCGCCACTCAACGATCACCTCCGAGCTCGGGTCGAACTCATCAGTCAAGATGTTCGCCGACTTGGGCACCAGCACACCAAAGTCCACCAGCAAGCCGCCGTTGCGGTACTCCGGCAACCCCGTCATGAGCTTCAGGTCCGTGATCTTGAACCCGGCGTCCTAGATTCGAGGCCACACAGTGGTCAGACAAACGAACGCGCGAACTGGTCAACGGTGCAAGATTTCGTTGGGCACGCACCTGGAGAGGTTCCATGAGCGAGTACGTGAGCCACTGCGAGAGCTTGTGGAAGCTCACGAACTTGCCGGCCTTCTCGTGCTCGGGCAAGTACGACAGTTCCCAGACATCTCCCATGTTCTGGCCGCCGATCTGCGTGCGACTGGCGGGCCAAATGTCCTGCAGCCCGAGGAGAACCACCTTCCAGAGGTCCGTAATTGACACTTCGCCGCTCGCGTTCTGGTGTTTGGCCAAGAAGTCCACCATGTTGCCAGGACGCACCGACTTGCCATCTGCGCTGGCGAAATACTCCGGGTAGTTGGCAATGCTCTTGCCCAACCGCTACACAAATGCACGCCAATACGCA
>JAADYK010000704.1:0-15262 GCA_023338225.1 Halophytophthora batemanensis
CGTCTCTCCTGGCAGCCAGCTCCTTCCACATAGCTTCCTGGGGCGTCGGCTGCGAGCTCTCCGAGCCAGCCGTGCTCGAGTTGCTGTTGGAGAGGAAGCTCGGCCGCCCGCCTTCCCGACTCGACACTGTTCAACAATGCACAAAACGGAGACGAGTGTTAGTTTGAGAAGCATCGGTGAAAGCACCGGAGAAAGCACGAGGTGTGACGCACAGGTTGCCGGGTCGAATGGGAAGCCGCTGCGGTAGCTGCCGGGCGTGGCGCTGCCGTGCTCCGACGCGAACGAGGAGGTCGAGGGCAGAGTGAGCTCCAGCTGGCGGTTGCTGCGCGCCAGGAAGTCGTCCACGCAGTGCACGCAGATGCGGTTGAGCTTCTTGCTCCCCTGAATGGAGCAGTACACTACGTCGCTGCAGCTCTTGCAGATGGCCTGACCCACAAAGAACACACACATGCACAGCGATTCGTTAGCTACTGGCCACACCAACAAAGAGCCAAAGTGCTCTTCGCGTCGAAATCACAAACACGGAGCTCCAAGCGCGTACCTCCTTGCAGTCGCGGCACCGACGGTGACGACCCCACTTGGGCAAATTGGCGTTGCAGCCGCTGCAGAGCTTGCCGTGCGCCTGCAACTCCTGTAGTCGCACGTCCGGCTCCATGCCGTCCTTCATAATGCGCTCCAGCCGCACCAGGTGCTCCAGGTTGTGCGGGTTTTTGGCCTTGCGTGCGGCCACAAGCCGAGTCATCCACGGTGGGATGCCCTGCGTGTCGGCGTCGTAGAAGGTGAGAGCCTTGAGCACGCCCGGCTCGTCCGTCTCCGTGTACACCGTGCCTGAGCAGTGCAGGAAGGCGCGCACGATGTTGTGCGTGCCCGTGAGCGGTGGTGCGCTGCGGTGCTCGATGGACTGCGTCATGCGCGCCCAGCCACGCCGCCCGCGTTCATCCACAAAAGTGTCCATGTACTCGAGGTAGACCACGTCTCGCTGGCGAATGAGCTTGGACGGCGAGTGCCAGAGCGACCAGCGCATGCCACAGCTACGCAGCGGGTGCTCGGTCGACGGCGCCAGGAACTGGTAGATTTGCTGCGACTGCGCGAAGCCGATGGCGGCGTTCGTGCGCTCGCCCAGGAACACGTCTACGAGCTCCGGGATGCTGGCGCGGATGTCCGTCTCGCCGCACACGGTGGCGCGCGTGGTGCGCGAGAAGGCGTGCACCTTGGTGGCAAAGCCGTTGGCCTGCGCGAAGCGCACGCTCTGGAACAGGTTCTTGTACTGCTCGTGCGCCTGCTTGATGAGATCCTCGCGCTCGTGCTCGTACAGCGGAGCCGGCGTGAACCGGATGGACTGCACGTCGCCGCCCGGCTGTGGCGTGGATGGCATCATCCCTGCCAACAACGCGCTGCTCTGGTCTGACCGTCTGCCTGCCTGCTTCCTTTGGACTCACGGACGCAGCGAAGCTGGGCGAACGCTGGCGGAATTCCGAAGTGAAGAGCAGAGCAAGTCGGTTCATCGGTCGCCAGGACAAAGCGCGCCAAGTCACAGATCGGATGGTCTTGGAGAGGTCTATGCAACTCAGACATGCGTGCCGTCGTCGGCCCGCCAGCTGGATGCGCGTGGTATCGGTTGGGGGCGTCTCCGAACGCTCCGGACTTCAGCGAGTTTGTATGGGCAGTGTAGCAGCTTGCGAAGGTGGTCCCACCTCGGCCGCGCCGCGCCTTTGCGCTGGTTCTGAAGGCGAAGGGCGGATCAAAAGCTCGTCCAAGGCGAAGCGGGGGGCTGCCGCGAGTTGACTGGCTGCGTAATGCAAGGACGAAGGCTGCTCGAGCGCTTCGATTTCCTGCACGCGTTCATGCAGCGCGAGGCTCTCGCTGCGAGTCCGTCCTTGGTGGCGCATTTGGGACGAGCACCTGTCCGCGAGACTCTCGAAGAGTATTCATGACGACGCTCCCTATGCTAGCGGCTATCCCATCCGAGTTCCAAGTCGGTGCGCAGAGACTGAGGGCCGAGGGCCGAGGCCACGCAAGCTGTCGACCTGTTGCCGCCTTCCTGCGGGCGCTGGCTCAGCAAGCGTACGACAACAATGCTCTGCTTTCGTCCTCAGTGTGGCGTCCGGCGTCACGCCGCGACTGACACAACTTGCGGGAAGCAAGAAAGAGAGAGAGAGAGAGAGAGAGCTTGTGAACGTGGCAAGTGGTGCTTTCAGGACAAAAACGCGAGTCTTGGAGGCAAACCAGCGCCTCGAGCGCACTTCGACAGCATTCAGAGAGGCAGGCTGGACGTGTGAACGCAGAAGAGAGAAGCTTGATGCTGCAGGCTGCAGATGCAGATGCACTTCTTCCTGGACTGACGGCGTACGGTGACTGCACGACGCGTCACGCGACGCTCGCTGCGTGCTCGACATGGGACAAGCACGGCACAGCGTGCTCTGCTGCGCTAGAGGCCTCTACGCTGACTTGGACGCTTGTGGTGAGAGCTCAGCGCAAAATTGGTAACGCGGAGGTCATCGCAGTTTCCCGCGGCCCTGCAGTTCCACCTGCGCGCCGCGACCGGCTCGTGGCTTCTACGTAGTGCGTCTGCGAGACTGCAGTGACACAAGCACGCTTGGCTCTCGTCTGGTGCATGAACGTGTGAATGTTTACTAGCGCCAGATATATGATCCTCTGTAGAGGTTGCTCTAGCTCGGGATGCAGCGTCTCATGCGTTTAGCGGCCGAAGTGCAGACGGCGAGCTCCATTGTTGTCGCGCATGGAGAATCATCGCGTGCGGGTGGAACCCCGCCTGCTGTAGTTCACGCCATGAGCCTCGATGCGTGCATGTCGTGGGCCTCCGCTCTGTTCTGCAGCGGGGAAGCGGAAACCACGGGTACCCCCTGCATTGGACGTAATCGAGATCTTGCTTATGGACGCCTGCGCTACAAGTTGTAGTGGTGGCAGGTCGTTGTCACTGACAGCAAAGCAGACCGAGCTCCGAGCAGCATCTCTGGCTGACGTCCCCAAGCTCAAGCTCAATTACCTAATGCCAGGCGCGTGGCACTGAGGAGTGAGCTTGAGTCAACGCAAGTGAGCTTCCCAATCACCTACAGCTCTTTCCGACGACAACCACCGAGTTCCAAGCGCGCAGGCAAGTCTTGATGCTGCTTGATGCCGATCCGAACGAACGCATGGAGCTGGCGCTGTTCATGAGAAGGACATCGTCGCTGAAGTGAAGTCGAGTCCTCATGACCGATCTGTTGGAACCCGAGGAAAGCAGTCGCGCGTTGATCAGATCCCAAGCGCGCGGTTGCAGTGCCACTACCACCTATCAATTCAAGACGCGGCACGCTTCTTCTCGTAAGAGACAGCCAGCACAGGGATTGCGCCAGCGCTAGCCCATGCCCAAATTCGGAGAGTAGCGGTTCAATTCTGCGTTCCCTCCTCGATTTCCGTCTAGCCTTTAATCTAGGGTCCTGGCCACCTAGGCCAACGAGAGCGTCGAGTATCGGATCTCGGTTTAGCCTTGCCTCGATACTGGTGTCCCAAGTCGTTCGTAGTTCAAGCGGCTTGGCTCGGACTCAAGCAGAGCCCAAGAAGCACACCGTCAATATGGCTCGAACATGGTAGGAGACACCACCCACACTGGTACAAACGTAAACGACGTGAAACACATGCAATATTGCTCTACATCTTCAACGACACTTCACTTCTACATTCATCGGGTGCACAGTCCCCTTTGCTTCGATACGTTCTAGCACTGCACTTGTCATCACTACACGGTGTACGACTTGAAGTTCTCCAGATACGACAGATCACACGGCGTCGCCTTCGAGTAGCGCGGCGCATCGATCTCCGGCCCAATGGTGGTTGTCGCCGCTGCTGTCGAAGCCTCCTGGGTATTCAGAAGTCGGTGTTCATTTTGTCTCCCAGACGCACTATCAGCCGTATGTCTCCGTGGCCGCAAGTCGAACTTGGATAAGTGGAAGTCCACGAGTTCGGCGTTTCTCTCTCGAGCAATGGGTATCAGATCGTCCACACCACTAGCACTCGGACTGTCTCCCTCCTGCGGTTGTTGTGTGCATGCCTCCGGGATCATGGGTGGCGGACTGACGGGTGTCGAATCCGTCGTGTACCGTCGTGGTCGGAGATCCACTCGGGAGAGATGGAAGTTGACGGGTTCAATGTGTCTTCTTGCCATCCTGTCGAATACACCAGCATTGGTCCCATCCGTTTCCGGGTGCTGAGGCTGCTTGCTCTCCGTCTGGAGGCTCTCAGGATCCTTGGGATTCCGGTTGCCGTGCTTCAGGCCCACTGCCTCCAGCTTGGACCCGAGGGCCTCGATGTCGCTCTTCGTAAGAGGTTTGAGCGCACTCGTGGTCGTGTTGGCTCCTGTTCCCTTGCGTTTGCCGCGCCGCGACACCGGCGCAGCCACGCTCATCTTGTACTTTGGGTCTCGAAGATCAACAGTCGACAGCTCCATCTCGCCAGGTCCCTCGAAAGAGTGCTTGGGAGCGTCGAAAGACGCGTTTTGACCGCGGAAGTCGTATTCTGAGGGCTCTGCGGCAGTGCTGAGCGTGTTGCGTCTCTCTCTGGCATCCAGCATGCGCAGGTCATCGTCAGACAGCCCCACAGTGCACTCGACCACGGACTGAGATGTGCCTGGAGGCCGCTTTGACGCGGAGCTCGTGGCAGACGGATGTCCACGACGTGAACCTGGCTCGGCACCGCCTTGATACCGTCGCTGTCGGAGGTCTACGGTTGACAGCTCCAAGTCAACTGCAGTGTGGACGCGCCGACAGGATTGAGGGCGAAGGGCGCGACCGCCGTCCTCTCTGCTACTGCGTGCCCTGGACAGTAGACTGCTGGGCGCACGGCTTGCGACCTTGGGTCGGGGCCATTGCTCCGAACTGGGAGCAGAGTTCACGCGTAACAGCGAGTGGTAGCGAGGATCGACATTCGAACTGCGCGCCGCCGTAACTTCGGGGTGCAAGCGAGCACAGGCGACGCACATGTGCGGGTGACGCGTGGGTGGCTGCGGGGCCTCCGTCTTCAGTGCCGAACTCCGACGCGAGACGGCGAGGGCATAGCACTCCTCGCACACTTGCTACAGACACGAAGATGCATATGTAGGCAACGGAGTGAGCAACCAAGTCGAGATCGAGAAATCGCCCCAGGAAGCGGGCTGCGTCCTTGCTTACCGTGCGGCAGAACACGCAGAGCTCCTGCTTGCTCTGCTGGTCGCTGCGACCCGCGGCTCCTCGACAGTTGGCCATTTCGGCAATGACACGGACAGTCAGCGGAGCGCAAGCTCGTTCAAGGTGAGCGCTGCTCGCGGATGTGCAGTCAGCGGCGTGGAAAGGCGGATACCAACGTGGCTGCTGTCTAACGCCGAGGGGTCGACTCCAGCCTCTCCATTGGAGAGTCTCCAAACGTTCTGCACCGAGGACTGTGAATGATATCGGCCGGTGGTGACGCGTAGGCGAGAGTCGGGGCGAGGCTAGTCAGGATGTCGTTGCGGAACCAGTTGGTGGAACCAGACGGCTGCTGCGCACGCTGATCGATTGAGAGTCTTGCTGACCCGTATTGCCACCCAGGCGTACTCGAGCGGTGGCACGTTGCAGACCGACAGTAGCCTCTGTCGATGCAGCTGGCAGACGCCTGCTGTAAGCTGCGGAACCGCCTGTTCCGACGTCTCAGGATCCAGCGAAGCGACGAGCGATAGCAGCAAGCAGACAGCGCGGCGGTCTGCACGCTCGGTTCCTTCTCTCCTCCGCCCAGTGCTAGCACGAATCCTTGCAGAAGCGGGAGGGTGGGTGCAAGGTGGCACTCGCAGCGACGATCTGTAGTTGCTCGTCGTGGAGCTGCTCGAGGCGATGCAGGCTTCTTCGACCGTCCGGCATGGGATTGTTGAATGGCCGCCAAGCCCCAGTGCGCTTTCAACTCGTTGGGCGCTGTAGCGGGTAGCAGAACGCGATCACAGCACATGAGCTCGTGTATCCAAATGCGGCGGCACTTGCATCCATCTGGACGGCACGACAGTATTGCTTCAAGCGTTGGGCTGTCTTCAAGGCCAGCTGGCTCGACTTTGGAGGGACCTCAGACCTGAAGAAGTCAGATAATCCCGGCATTTCTTATGCGAACGAGAGTCAACGTGGAGCGAGAAAAAGCAGACGATCGATATACAGAAGAATCCAGCAGTCGCAACCTGTTCTGGCATCTCGAGAAAACTACCAATCTACGCGGGGTATTACAAAACAGAGGGTACTATTCCGCCAAAGTCCAAAGGTCCGTTTCTGGAGACCAGCACCTGGGTCCCGAGAACGCTTCCGCCGAACATCAGCATTGGCGTCACCGTCTCCGCCTTCAGCCGTGCGAGCGGACGCAATCACTGACGAGCATCAACTCAGTGGCTCGAACCCAGTCTGCGAACGCGCCCCCCAAGCATCGCACCGTGAGCGTGCCTCCGAATCTCCGAGGCGACGTCCCTAGCGTCTTCTTCAGTGCTTGCGGCGCGGCTCACGCTTGTGCCCAAGCAATACGCGGTCTCTCGATCTGGTCTGACGAGGGGAGCAACATGCGTGCCAAGTTCTCTGGATTTTCCGCCTAGTTGGCGTCTTTGTACGCGTTCAAGTAGCCGAGATCGAGCGGGTTGTCCTTGGAGTACGGCACGGGCTGCAAGAACGGCATGGACGCCGAGCGCTGGAAGTGCTGCTGCTGGGCTGGCGAGCTCGGCGACATGGGCGATAGCGGAGCTGTAGGCGACAGCGGCGACCGCTTCAGCAGTGCCGAAGGCTTCAGCATCCGGGACGCCCTATGCATCTCTCTGGGCATGGGCAGCGCAGGGCTGGACGGCAGAGACAACGACACTCGCTGGCTGTAGTGGTCTCTCATGCGCATGAGCAGCTCCATGTTGCGCGCGCTTCGGCGGCGCTGCCGCTCCAGGTCCTCTTCTGCCTCCTGTCGTGAGGGCGCTGCGCCACGCTGGGCTGCATTGAACCGTCGGATGCGGGCACTGGCGTCGGCCTCGGACGAGCGCGTAGTCAAGTCGAAGAAGTGGAGCGGCTTGTCCGCGGGCCTGGAGATACCATCGGTGCTGGCGGGTGAAGTTGGAGCGTTCTTTTCACTTTGGCCGTAGAACTGTCCATGGCCGCTATCCCCATCGTGGTCCCGTCGCTCCCTGGACCTGTGGGAGCTACTATCACTCCCCTTGGACAAGGTGGTGGCCGACCTGTGTCGGGGGGAAGACGAGCGCTTCGGGTGGCCCCACGCCACGCGCTCTTTGGGCCATCGGTGGTTGGAGAAGTACTCTCGCGCGTCCTCCGACCCGGAAGACAACCCCGAGTGGTCCTCGCTTTTGCTCAAACGTGAGGGGCCGTGGCGGTCGTAGTGATCGCCGTCGTGGCTGCGGTGGCGGCGGTACTCATGGCTACGGTGCTGGCCATCTTTGCGGCTGCGAGGCCGGTCATCCTCGCAGCTACGGGGATGGCCGTGCTTGTGGCTGCGGTGCTGGTCATCTTCAGGGCTGTTGTGTCGACCGTGCTCACGGCTACGATGGTTGCCGTGCTCTTGGCTGTGCTGTCGATGGTAGTGCTCACGGTGGTGGCGGTGGTTCTCGTGCTGGCAATGCGAGGCTGGATTCTGTCGCTCCTTTAACTTTTCTGGGTGACGTTTTGCTGCGCAGGCTAAGCAAATGTTCGCTGTGCGAGGTCTCTTGGCGATGTCGAAGCGCGGCTTCACGGGCCTCGAGCTCTCGGCATCGTCCTCTGGCGCGTTTGGCGACTCCTGTGGGTCCAATGCCGCGATGGTCGTGCATTTGCTACAGAGGATCTGAGTCGACCACAAAGCGATGGCAAAAAGAAAGCACGCACGAAAGAGGTAAGTGTGGCGCACAGGAAACCCCACCCAAGAGCTTGCGCGTCGCACCAGCAAACAGAACGCAACGCACCGATCGGCATAGAGCGCACTTCCGCGCTTTCTTGGACTTCCGACTGTCCTTGTCACTGGTCACACGCGGTTTCTCGACGCGCTTGTTAGCGTGCGTCAAGGTGGCCGGCGCGTCGCCGTCCACGGACTGGGACTTGTGCCGGGTCGAAAGTCCTCCGGCAGAGCGCAGCCAGAAAGAGGCCGTGTGCGCTCCTGGCGGCTCGAAGATCGGAGGGTGGTGCGCCATCATGGTCGTTCTTGCTCTGCTGAACTGTTGACTGGCGATGCCCGAGGCGACTTGAAACAAAAGTCAAAGTGACTGTCAGCCTCGACGGACGACCTACGGCGAACGGACACTCGAAGGCTGAGCCAGGTTGAGGCGGCGAACCGAGTGGCAAGTGCGGCGCGCTCCTAGACCAGCCAGCCGAAGAAGCTGCGACCGCTTTTCTCGGAAGGCAGCTGGTTTATCTTTGAGAAGAGCGTTGGGGCTGGTCGATATGCCGCGGCGTGGAGACGTCCGGAAGGCTCCAAATCGTCAATGCGCCTCGATTTGCAGCGGTGAAAGGGAAGGCGGACTCAAGAAAGAGACCAAGGAGGTAAGGCAAAGCAAGCCAAGGCAAGGCCTTAGGCACGTTGTTGGGCACCAGAAGGCGAAGGAGAGAGAGGTGCCAAGTCGGTTGGTCTGTCTGTTCCAGGCTTGGATTATCAGGAGGTCGTCGTGGGTTGTGGGATCGGGTCTCCGATGGGCATGGCCGCATGGCCGCCAGAGCGCGGCCACTTTCGCCTCTTGGGATTGCGTCTCCCCCGCAATGGAACGCACGAAGTCCAGGCATGGCCGGTCTGGACGTTGTCGACGTGGGCCGGGCGTTGGAATGGACAGGGGAAACGTGCTCAAGCCAGAGTGCCCGAACGCGACGACGACCGCAGGCCACCTTTTGAACAGCGGGACCGCGCATGTGTGCGGTGAATCGATTTGAGCTGCTGGAGCGGGTTCGGGAGGTCGAGCGGGGCCCACGTGACCGCAAGTTGCGGCGACAGCCACTGGGAAGCCATCCCACGCCCCAGCACGGCTTTCGCTCCGAGGTGATCCCGCGAACCTAGGACGCGGGTCGGTCTAGAGAAACCCTATGCTTTGTCGATCTCCGTACGCGTCGGCCGCTAGGGTGTTGCGGTGGACCAAGCCAGGCGAAGTGAGGACGGCTCTTGTGCGGCGCTGGTGATTGCGACCACGCCACGAAGGTGCTGTTACCTCATCCAACCGCTATCACTCGAGGTGCAGCTGCCACCGAGACGCAGAGACTCCACGGAAGAAGAGTGTGACCAGGATGTGTCTCAGTCTGCGCGCCGCCTGCATTGCTCAGCCTTCTGGTGGCATCGCTTTTCGTCGTCGCATTACCAATGATCAGACCCAACAGAAGATGCCACGCCCTCTCTGGTGCTTGGAAGCAAGCTTCAACCACACCTGCGTAGATCCAAGGACGGCTGGGAAGACTACGAGGACTACACAATGGTGCTGCAAGCGCTGCCATGCCACCTCGGTGTGCGGGCCAGTACTGCTACAGCCCCAGGACGGGGACACTGTTTTCATATTCACGCAAGACGCATCTGCAAGACGCTTACACTCACGCGTGGACGGCCGGCCCTTCATTCGGCCAGCGTTTCTACTCTTACCCCAGCACATCTGTCGCTCGTCGCTGCTTCGAACCCCGCGACCTGCTCACTTAAAGTCGGCTAGATACGAGAGATCGCACGGAGTGGTCTGGAACCTCGTCGTGTACTTGGCCGTGGTTGGAGACACTGCTTCTTGCTCTGTCGACGAGGACCCCGCCATCGGCGTGGTCATGGACGCCGAACGTGGTGGCGCAGCAGATTCCGTACGGTGTCGATGCTCTACTGGGTTCGGAGACGTGCTCTGCTGTGACAACAGCGACGGCATTGAAGAATGTTTCGCACTTAGCGCTGGAGGCTTCGCAATACGCTGGAGCTGGCCTTGGTGCCTTTCCCGAGTTCCTGGCTTCGGCGTCGACATGGCGTCCGTCGTGAAGCTGCGTTGCCTCAAGTTCACTTCCTCTAGGCTCAAGCCAATAGGACTGCCCAGGGCGGCCGAGCCTGCTGCTGCCGCTACTGCCGCCTCAGCACGAGTGTACTCCGATGAGAAGTGGCGATGTAACATTGGCGGCGGGGCAGCCGACCTGCTTGGGGCGCGACTCGTGGGTTTGTCTTTTGCGCTGGCGGGGCTGGCTGTGGTGTGGCTTCGCTGACGTAGCATGAGGTGGTTGAACTGCTGTCGCACGTCCAGCATCTTCTTGGACTTCTGACGAGGTTTGGAGCCCTCGAGTTCAAGCTGCAGATCCACTTTCTCGTGCGGCTGTGGTCGTGGAGACGACGACTTGGGCTTACGCATGGTGTACTCGGCCGGCACACCTAACGCCTTGTCTGGAACGCCTACGCACCAGAAATGTCAATGTTAGACGGCGCACAACAGGCATTGCGCTCAGAGTGAGCTAAAGCAGCCAACGCAGCGTACAGTTTAGGCTCGCTTGCAGCGGCGACCGCGCTTTGTTCTCGTCCTCCGACGCGTGCGAGAGCGAATGAGTCGAAGGGTGGCTACCAGCGCGGCCACGCTGGTGCTCGCCCTCCTCCTCGTCCTCTTCCGTGGTGCTTCGCGACTGCGAGTGCGACTTCGAGCTCGTGGTGATGTCAGAGAGGGAATAGTTACTGCCAGTGTCGGCCAACGACAACAACTTGGTGCCACGTGCCTCGGCACAGGCGAAACATGACACCTGCCGCTTGCTCAGGTCGTCCACACGGTAGTTGCGCGTCACGAGCGCAGTGCACTTGTGGCACATGAACTGATAGCAGCAGGCAAACGCGGCACAATACACAGAAGGAGCGCGGCGTTAGGACGGCGAACAACCGTAGCAACTGCGTTGCTGACGCCACTGCAAAGCAGAGGACGTGGCAGAGACAGGTGGAGTGCACGTACGGCTCCGCAGAAGGCACACTTGTCCTTGGACTTCCACCTTGGCATGCGACTGGAGCAGGCGCCGCAGCGACGCTCGGCCTGCAGTTGACGCGCCATAGTGAGCGAGTGCGACTTGGACTCGATGATCATGCGCGACATCTTGACGTAGTGGTTGAGCAGCTCGGCATTGCGCTTGCCGCGCGCCTTGAGGACGACCCCCACGAGAGCCTGTGGGATGTGCGAACGTTCCACATTGTAGTAGAATGTGACGTCCAGCACGCCCAACTCGCTTGTCTCCTGGAACAGCACACCACAGTAGTGCAGCTCGCCACGGTGCACGTCAATGGGGGACGCGGCCGAGCACTGGAAGGCCGGACAGGCGGCGTGCTCCACCGAATGCGAGCACTTGGTCCAGCCGCGTCGCCCATCGGGCGTCCGGTACGGCCGCATGGACTCCAGATAGCAAAAGTCGTGGTCTTTGGCCAATCGGCGATTCGGCGAGCGGAAGAGCGACCACCGCAGACTCGTGTGCTCCAGCGGACGGGAGGGCGACGGCCGCTGCAGCGCCACGAGCTCTCGCGACTCGGAGAAGTCGAGCACCAGCTTCTTGTCGTCGTTCAGATACAAGTCGGCCACCTCTTCCAGAGAGCCGTAGACCGTGCGCGAGTCCAGCAGCGTGAGGTACTTGCCGCGCGTCTCCGGCGACTCCGACTCGCGCTTCCCCTCGGCGTTCTGCACCTGCGCTAGCACCTCGGCGAACACCTCGTCGCCGAGCCGCACGAGCCGCAGGCGCTCGCTCTCCGTCATCACCACCATCGGCTTCCTGGCTGCTGGCTCACTCAGCCTGTGTCTCTCCTTTGGACGCTGGCGTGGCGGGTGGAGAAGCTGGAATGACTCGCGCGCCGGCCGTGGTGAGCTGGGCTCTGGTCATCGGGCGGAGAGGCGCAGAGCAGCGGAGGCGTGGGCCTGCGGGGGTTCTCGCGCCCAGCAGGAGCGGCGCACAGGCCAATGCGTGCCCGCGGGCGCCGCCAGCTGGGACGGCGGACGAGTCTTCCACCTCGAGCGGTGGTGCCACTGTAGTTGAGACCGCTGTGCTGTAGAGTCCCGAGCAGTTGTGGCTTTCTATACCCTTCGGAAGTCGATAGTGCTGTGGAGGCAGCGGTGCGGCATTGGCCCTCACGTGGATGGAGAAGGCATATACCTGTAAGAATGCGTAGGAAGGGGCTGTCTGGATTGGGCAGTGGGATGGGGCTCGCAACTGGACGCTGTGAGGTGACGCATTTCGACAAGCACACGCACGTTCCCGACTGGGACCGGGCCAGCGGATGCCTTATCCGCCGCCGCCTGCCTCGCTGGTCGCCACCTCCGCTGCCTGCCTGCCTGTCCTCGATCCCGCGCCGGCTTCCAACTGCACAAGCGCTCGGCAGTCGCGCATACGTGCTTGCACTCCCCTCGCAGCCATCCACGCCTTTGCCCCTCACGCCTTTGCCTTCCACGCCTTTGCGCGGCCAGTCCGCAGCCATCACCACCACCCGTTAGTACGCGCAGTAAGCAGCGCCAAGCCGAACACTGGATCCCGTGGTGATGACGATGACGCTGGAGCCCTGGGCCGGCTCAACGGTTCTATGCCAATGAACACAGGACGGTGGGATATATATTGCGCTTCCAAATAGACAAATACGCCGCCTCGCCCCGCGCACGGACAGCAGAGCAATGTCGGCTTGCTCTCGTCACGCTGCCGCAACTTGCCTTGCCTCGCCTCGCCTCGCGTTGCTTACCGGAAGCTCTGCAGCTTCATGGAGCGCAGCAAGCGGTACTGGTGCTTGATTCGCGCGCGAACCTCTTCTTCGTCACCCTCGTCTTGAGCGAGCGCCATCTGCTGCTGCAACTGCGTCAACTGCCGGATCTGCTCGTACAGCACCTTGGACGACACGGGCTCCTCGAACTGCGGCGGCAAGGGCGTCTTCTTCAGGTTCCTGGTGTTGATGAGCTTAGACGGCGTCTGGGGCGCCCGACTAGAGTTGGTTTCACTCGCTGCAGCCTCGTCCTCCTTGTCCTCCTCGTCGAGCTCATCGAATTGCATCTCCTCGGGCGAGAGCACCATCGCGATGGACTCGCGGCATTCCTCTTCCAGCTGCCGCAGCTTGCGCCGCAGCGTCTCCATCTCGCGGTCGTGGTCGCTCTGCACCTGCTCCATCATGTCAGTCGAGCGCCATTGCATGTCCTCTTCCTCGTCACTCTCCCCTTCGTCCATGATGCGGCCTTGGCCAAACTCGTCCAGACTCGAAATGCGGTTGCCCGTGTGGTCCAACGCGATGCGGTTCAGCTCCTCCATGCGCTTGCGGTGCTTCGCCTCAATGTCTAGCATCATCTCCGACGACCGCGCGTCCATTTCGGACATAGCACCCGAGTCGAAGACGTATTCCTCACGTCCGTTCCGATTCGCGCGAACCTGCTCGAACAGGTCATTCGTCGGCCGGTTCATGAGCTCCTCGTCCAGAGCCGAGAACGTCGAGATGCATGACTCGCGAACCGAGCCCAGGTGAACCGAATCACGAGGCGTGTTCACTTGTTCTGATGCCTGAGACGTCGCCTGGCCCTCCGACCCTCGAGGGGTGTTGGGGCCCTCCGATTCACGAGGGATGCTTGGGGTCGTCGACTCTCGAGGCGTGCTTGAGCCCACAGACTGGGCCACAGACTCACGAGGAGTGCTAGGTCCTTCTGATTGACGAACAGAGCTCGCGCGTTCTGACTCACGAGGAGTGTTTGGACCCTCCGACTCACGAGGGGTAATCGGACCCTCTGACTCGCGGGGGGTGGTTGGACCCTCTGACTCGCGAGGGGTGGTAGGGCCTTTCGATTCACGAGCGATACTCGAACTGTCCGATTCGCGAGGAGTGACTGGGCCTTCTGACTCGCGAGAAGTTGCTGGGCCCTCCGATTCGCGAGGAGAGTGCATAACGCACTCTGACTCGCGCAGTCTGTGCGCAACCTCCGACGCCCGAACTGTGGACTGCCCTTCCGACTCACGAGTGGTCTTCTCATGTTCTGACTCCCGAGGCGTACTGGCCTGATCCGATTCCGGAGGAATACTAGCGTGGACAGACCCACGAGGTGTACTCACGCGGTCCGACGGCTCGGTGCTAGAGGTACTTTTGTTCTGCTGCTCCTCCTTGCTTGGACGGTACTCACCCACGGTTTGCTCCTCATCGATGCACGGGATAAACTCCAGGTCTTCCTGAGGGAAGTCCGCAGTGCTATGAGAGAGACGAGAGGCCTTCATGGAGCCATCGTCGCTAGCAACATCGGCTGGGAACTCGTCGATAGAGATTCCTCCTTCGCCTTCCACCAGCCTGGAGCTCTCCAAAGCCATCCGATTCAGCTTCTCCATTCGGCCACGGTGCTCTTCCTCCACGGCCGCCATCGTCTCCGTCGAACGCTCCATGTTTTCTGGGAACAAAATGGTTCCACTTCGCTTGGAGCGTCCTGGAAGGGGCATCTCCGGCTCCTCGTCCTGGCTGTAACGGAGATCGTCTGCGTCGCCCGCCACGAGCTTGGAGATTCGAGCTCCCACCTGGTCCACCGCCATGCGGTTGAGCTCTTCCATGCGCTTGCGGTGCTCCTCTTCCAGGTTCTTCATGGCCTTCGTGGCGCTAAAGTCCTCTTCAGGCAGCTGCCGACCGAGCCTCGTACGGTTCGCGTGGATCTGCTCGTAAATATCCTCCGTCGGACGGTTGATGAGATCCTCGTCGTACATGCTGGAGACCGCCGACTCGCGCGGACTGCTGGATCTCTCAAGCATGACAATTAGTGAGTCGCGCTGCGCATCCACGGGGTTCTCCAGCAAGGCCACGCTGTCGGAGAAGTTGGCCTTACGCTCCACGATACGCGACTTGCCCTGCACTGTCGATGCCGACGAGTCTGCGAAGCCCAGATCACTGGCTCGAAGCCCTTCGTGCTCTTCTTGATGTTTGTCGTCGAAGGCCAGATTGTCCATCTGGTCCGAGCGCGGCACACTCGGACGGGGAGCCACTCCACGCTGCGTGTTGAAGACCAAGTCGTCCATCTGCTCGGATTGCGGAACGCTCACACGCGGCGGCGTCTTGGAGAAGTTGTCGTTCGACCGCGTGGACAGGAAGCGACTCTGGCGAGGCGAACTCGGCCGCAGCTCGTTAGTTCTCTGGAGAGACAGACCCGACGAACTACGAGCGTCGCTACTGGCCATGCTGCCGCTGTAAGTGTTGCTACTGCGAGCATTGCTATTGCGACTCCGACGCTGCTTGGACGCGGCGCTGTGGCGTGCCGGCGCTGAAGGCGGCGTCCGAGGCGCTGCACGAGGCGGAGGGCCAGGAGGAGACCCGGGAGGCGGGCCAGGAGGAGACCCGGGAGGCGGGCCAGGAGGAGATC
>JAADYK010000705.1:0-15255 GCA_023338225.1 Halophytophthora batemanensis
GCTTTTGGTTAAATGCATATATCGCAGAGTGGGGGAAATGGCGTGCATTTTTGGACCAATTTGGGAGCTCTGCGTGACTCGTTCCTGCGCTGGTCCTCCTGGACCAGTCGCTGACAGCGCTTGTCACTCCGTAGCCAAAAAAAATACACAGCAATCGGTGTCGCATCAGACACACAGGGGGTCAGCCACGCTGTTCTCGGTGCTCGACGGCAAGAAGAAGTGTCCGCACTGTCGCGGGAACGACTCGGATCTCGAGACACACACCATGTCTTCAAGCTCGTCGTTGAGGTGGAAGGATGCCAGCACAATCAAGTACTTGCTTTTGCTATAGTTGATATATCTAATCTAGTATCTTTTTACAGTCATTGGGTTTGTCATGTTGTTCCTGGTTTGTTTTGCTGGATACCTCGCAGGACAGGCATACAACGACCTTAAAAGAGAGGGGCAGTTGCGTGAGAACTCCAGCTGGAAGCATCCCTCAGCCACTTCGACCCAGGATCACCACCGAATGGTACGCTAATGGCAGCATGAGAAACCGTTGCGTTATATTTGAGCACATTTTCAGAGTTTAAGGGTCCCACATGACCGGAAAACTGCTCGAAAATCGAGCAGCCCACAAGGGACACAAATGCATGTTGCCACAGCCGGAGTCTAACCCGTCAGACTCACTCCTGACCATGCCAGATCTCACCTCACACCAACGATAGTCCGTCCTCAGCACTACGTGTCTACATGCACTAGACGCACTTGCACAGATTCGCACGTTTGATCGCCTCGTCACATACTAACTATTATCATTGTTGCAGCTGTTCAGACGCCATTAGCAAGTAAACTCCAAGGTTCTTCGCCTTCTCCTCAAGCTCACCCCATCATCACAGACTGACTCAAGCTTCACAAGTTAGTGGTTAGTTGAGATTCCGTCGGCTGTTGTTGGTTAAAAACCATCCCATGTCGCGAGAGCTCACATTCATTCATAGGTATTTCATAGGATCAGTCTACTGCCCTACTTTATCCCGTGCATTTAGGTTCAGAGGAGATCCGCCAGCTGTTCCATGGATTCAGTCTATATTTTGCTACGAATTGCGTCTTTGGGTCTCTGATCTGGTTTGCTGGAAGCTTACCTCACTTCGCTCGAGCAAGCACACATACGTCGGCTACAGACTCCGTGTGGAATGCACTTTAACGACTCACAGAGTCACACTTCCTCAAAAATAGATGTTATCCAGCTCTGCTGCAGCAACGGCTGGACCAAGCTTTAGGGAATGATAAGAAGACCGAGTGGGTAGCCATGCAAATTGCCATATCTCTACGAGTCAGAAAGAGCAGCGTGCCAGCAAATCAAGGACGAATTGGCTGGTATAGCGATACCACCGCACCCCATCAGCACAATGAAGATGTGTGTCTTTTCAAGCGCTTCCGACGTGGGTTGGAGTGTACTTGTGACACAAGTGGAGCAATGGGACGATAAGAAGTCGGTCGTGGACCAAGGTCATGAGATGCTGCACTGATTGAGCGAGAAGTTCACGGAATCATAAGCCAACTAAAGTTTAATAGTGAAAAGGAATTCACGATCGAGACGGCCTGTGATAAGCTGCCACATCTTCTCCTGCGCCCAGCAGTACTCGATCTGGTCTGCGACCGTCGCGACCTCATCAATATATTCGCGCCAAAAATAACACACAAAATGCACACAAGAGACAAGCTGCTGCTCTGGACCACAAAGCTTGGGGGTCGCTACGTGATCCAGCACATAGCAGGCGAAGAAAACGTCTGAGCAGGCATGGTGTCTCATTGAGCGTGTACCCCTGCGCCCAAGTCTCTCAAATGAGCTCAGACTCGAACCCATCAGCTTCAAGAGCGGGTAGTACTCCATCCGGTGGATGATTCAAGTTTCGAATGGTCTACAAGCGTGACCATGGTGACATCACAAGAGCAATACACGTTGGAAGCAGATTGAAGATGGCTCAAGACACGGAGCAACAGGTACTGGTGAACAAAGCCAAGCTGTGGGTCCCGCGCAAAGCAACAGGACTGCTGCAGTACCTCTGTATCATTTTGTATTGTGGCTTGTAAGGACACCGCGGTCGATATGTGACGTTGGTCCATCTCAGCAGACACTTCGCTACCGTAAATTTGCGTCCTGTTGTGAATAGATTCCTATCCAACTGACTCCTCTGCCGTCACGGGAAGGGAGAGAAAGTAGTGTCAAGGCCATGGGGAAACTTGCCGGTGTGATCACTCACAAGGGATCATTGTATTGGGACTGTTCTACCTAGGCGAGACGTATGGAAAGTTCAAGTGCATACTGGTACTGAAAGACGACGCCAGCCACTTCCGTGAGCTGACCAAGTGTGAAGTACTGACAGGCACAGTGACGGCGGAGGCAATCCTGCTGTGGCACAGCAGATTCGAGGCACCAAGTATTTAGTTCAGCGACCAAGGTTCTCGTTTCAAAATCGTGGTGGTAACATAGCTGTGCCGGCGACCCAAGAGCAAGCAAGCTTTCAGTCCGACGTACAGTCCATGGGTAAGCAGGTCAATCAGCAGATTGTATCATAACACCCTCCAAGTTTGGAGGTGATAATCCTAGACTACAAACTCAGTTACCGAGGCTGGCCGTACCTGATCCCAGTCGTTCAAGCCAACTTGAATCACACAGCGGTTCCTTCACTGCCATGCAAGGCACCAGTCGAGCTCTTCACGGGAATGACCCCAACCATCACCATTCCAGGCATTCTTCTTGCCAGGCGGTAATCCTGGAGAGTTGTTCGATACACCGTCCACATCACGGGTCGAAATGGCGCTAAACAAATTGAGAGAAAGTGTGCGAGTTATGCACAAGGCAGCTAAGGACGCTCGTCTGAAGCAAACCCTACTAGACAAGAAACGTGAGCGCAGCGAGAATACAGTCAACTTCAGTGTAGAGGACTACGTGTTCCACTCGCGCGTGAATGAAAAGCAACAAAGCAAGTTGCTGGTCACGCGGGTGGGACCTTACGTGGTCACAGAGACACGAGAACATGTGCTCCTTGTCAAGCATCTAGTCACCGGGGAGGAAAGTGCTGTGCACGCATCCAGGCTCAAGTTCTTCGCGGACAAAATCTTGGAGCTCGTCCAAGTGCTATGCAAGTACGTCGCCGCACAAGGGATTTCCCTCCATATGCAAAAGCGCTTTATCCATCGCTGAAAATTGCCTGATCAAGGGATATGGCATAAAGGTCAGCTGGGTGGGTTTGTAGGCGATCAAGGACTTCTGGAAACCTCTCGCTTCGCTGGTCAGGAATTTACCATCCATTGCCCAAGCCTATGTCCAAGCAAGTGCGGACAAGAAGCTTAAATAATGTCTGGAGTCCATGGGACATCCCAGGCAAAACCACAATGGGCAACAGTCTACCTGACATGGTCGATTATATTACTGCCCCAGGAAGAGTACATATGGACTCCAAGGCTCTGCAGTATTTTACTGCAACTCCGACAAGTGAACCTGTTGGGACAGAAAAGCCACATCACAGTGTGGTATCGTAAGTATTACCACATGGTAACTGTTCATGATTATGCTCCAAGTAAAACTGGCCCAGTGGTCAGGTTGAGCTTGGAGAGGGGACTGTGGTGGGTGACAGAATTGAGAGCTCAATCTGACCACCTCATTGTAATCGAATAGGACACGCTATAGCATGTGGCTGCAATCTGCTCCAAAGTTGTGGTGCTGAACAACGGATAAGTGGCTGGCGTGCGTATGCCCCGCTTAAGCTGGCATTTACTGTAGGATAGTACTTGTGTAGTAGAGCGAAGGACCCCTAAGGGCAGCGGGGTAACAAGGTAGGTAGTTGGTTGGCATTCATATCTTCTCACTTTTCAAGATTCTCTACATAGCCAACTACCAATACATTCGGCGTGTCAAGTTAGCAGGGAGTGCCAACTTCTCCAACACGGCTTCGAACTGACCCACTACTACACATTGTCAAGATTCCTGGGCGTACAGAAGTTTGCACTACGATCAAGGATCAAGCGACACTTCTGTGGGCATTTCTAAAGGTCTCTCTCTAAGATCAGTGCCAATTCTATTCGGTCTATCGATATCTGGACGAACCGCAACTCAGAGCTGCATGGTCTCCACACTACACTGCGTGATTAGTGAGCTCCAACTTTGCAGCTGGACACTCAAAATGCAAGGATTTCCAGGGAGGCACAGCGGTGAGGCGATCGTCGAGGGTCCTACAAATTTGCTATCACGGTAGACTCTCCAGCCGACACTTTCCACAAAACTACTTCGCGACGGTGCATCCAACGGAATTCTTGTCAGTGATCTGCTTGGAGTCTTACACATGATCTGCATCGCTCACTTTCTACACCTTGTTCTTGCTGGGGTGCTGAAAAACCGGAAGCCGAAGAAGTAGTCTTACGCTCAAGATGACACAAGAGAGGCACGCATGGAACCCGCTGGTTTTCATTCTTCGTGGCCATTTAACGATTTGCCACTGTCAGAACCGACTGTAGCAAGCGTTTGTGACAAGAAGATCCCTGGCTAGTGAGCCAAAGTTGGCTCAAGCAGCTCAACCTGTAGATGGAGTTCATGTACTCAATGGCACACTGGAGACAGACGGAATCGAGGAGGTAGCAGCAGTTGGTGGAGAGATGGAGACGTTGCCATGGCAACGAGAGCGAGCGTGGTCAGAATTCGCTGGATTTATGGAGGTGTGGCTTGACATGGACGACAAATGGTCGCTGGGAAAGGTGTAGCGCATCGTTCAGCACTTCCGCAGTTTAACGGGCTACCTGCGGAGGTCTGCCAAGGGTACACATCGATTGGCGAGAATCCAGTTATATGGATGCGGACAGCGTGACCTGAAAGTTGTGATAGACTGCCCGACGCGATGGAATTCTACATACGGCATGCTGTTGCAAATGGTCGAGCTTGAGAAGCCTCTAGCACACCTTTTCGTCTACCTTGACACACGGTCCGAAAAAAATCGACTTCAGTGATGCAAAGATCTCGTGGCCATCTTCTTCAGACTGGTTCACAACCAAGGATCTAATTGCTCTCTCCTGGAACCCACCGCAAAATCGATGAAATTCATCGGTGCAAGCAGCTATCCAACTCTGTCCGTCGTGTGTCTGTTCCTGCGAGCTATTGAGACTTTCTTGGTTCGTGAAGAGCTGTTCACCAAACAAGCTGAGATTCTTGGCTCGCTAGGTTTCCGTGATGAGCTGCTGAATACAATGAATGGTTTACGTAGAGCGATCCTGGGACTGTTTTGGCGCCGCTTTGGGGGTACTCTCGACGAGCTCGCGTGGGTCTAGCTGTTAGACCCGTCTCTAACTGACATGGAGCTCCTGACCCGAGCTAGATGAATGTTTCAAAAGCTTTTCTCATTGATGCCGTGGTTGAGATTGTACATGCACTACCAACAAAGTCACTAAACAACATCGAGCCACAACCTGAGCCTTCTCGAGCATCCGACAACGAAGTTCCAACGCTGAATTCCGTACTCCTTGGCAAGAGGAAGGCACGACTCCGACGAGGACAGGATCAACGAGACAACAGCGCATCCATACAAATTCGCTG
This sequence comes from Halophytophthora batemanensis, assembly GCA_023338225.1. NCBI lineage: Eukaryota > Oomycota > Peronosporomycetes > Peronosporales > Peronosporaceae > Halophytophthora > Halophytophthora batemanensis. The sequence continues at coordinate 5,567 of JAADYK010000705.1, forward strand.
TGAGTCCAAGATGTACAAATACCTAGAAGAGGCAGCCCACGCCAGTGGTCGGCTTTGACTTGGAGCACAGCGTCTTTAGTCGTAATTTCTGGGGTGCCTCCAACTATTGAGTTTCAAAACAGAAAGCAATCTGTTTTGACGAGGCTTGTGATTTTGGAGACTTGCCGATTAAAAGTTTACTGCCAGCAGGATCCAGTTTGTCTGCTAACGAACTGATTCCTGCTCATGGATGCATACTGTCCAGTATGATCCAACGTTGGCAAGCCTAATCTGAAATGCCTATTCTAGCAGATTGCCGCTTAATATGGCGTATGCCTCATTTTGAGACTGCTGTGGATGGGCCAAGCGTGTGTCACAGAGGGGGGACCGACCATCACTCCGACAGAATGTCGCTTGTTCGTACTGGCTGGCTTCGACAACAAGTCAGAATCCAATCCGAGCAAGCAACGACCAGACCAGAGGTGAAGCGCGTGCGGCCGCAGCGACGCTCACCGGTCGTCGACGCAAGCTGGACATGCCTGACGGGAAGCAGGAGGAGGCCGAGACCGAGACCGAGGCGCAGGCGCAAGCGGTGCTTGCGCGGGGTGAGGAGGGCGAGGGCGAGGGCGAAGCGGAGGCGTTGATCGAGGCCACCGTCATCCCCATCCTGGAAGACGGAAGCGTCGCGGCGAGCAGCGTCCGAGGCGGCAGCATGGCGGATGCCAGCGACATAGGCGAGGAGTCACGCTCGCCTTCGACTGCAGTGAGAGGCTCTCTGCCTGCGTCTCCGTCGGACAAGACGGACAAGGCGGGGAGGTGCGTGTCGTCCGTGTCGAACCCGACGCCGTCCGATGACTCGGCGCCGGGGGCTCCAACGCCCAGCGTCGCAGGCTCAGCTGATAGCGTCGTCAGTATCGGCCTGTTAGGTATGGAGTGCGACGGACTCGGCGCAAAGGGCTATCTGAGCATGCGCGACGAAGGCGTGACGTACCATCGCATGAAGCGCTTCTATTGCCGCTGCGTAGGGGTCAATTTCTACCGCTTCGCGTCGCGTGACGCCGCGGACAACATGATCTCAGCCGTATTCAGTGCTGAAGTGCAGAAGGTGGAGGCCTGGGACGGTAAGGGACTCTGGCACACGTACCGCCACTCGTTCAAGCTGTCCTTTACCTCTGGTGTGGTCTTCAACGTGGACGCCGACTCGGAGGAGGACAAGCGCCAGTGGATCGAATACATCGAGAGTGTTCTCAAGGGCACTGCGGGGGCTGTAGAGAGGTGGAAAGAGGTGGAAAGCGTGCATGCAGACATCATGGAGCTCTCATCCGGTGGACTGTGTTTCGTGGACAAGAAAAAGTGGGGTGCTGCGCCCAAGTTCAAGAATCAGGTGACCTGCTGCCACCCCAAGTGCGTCGTGCGCTTCGACAGCACCAGTAAGCGACAGCACCACTGTCGCAACTGCGGCGGCTCCGTTTGCTCGGACCACAGCTCGCGCTTCGCCATGCTGCGTCACTTCCACATGAGCCACCCGGTGCGGCTGTGCATGGGGTGCTACCGCGTACAGCGATTCGTGCTGTGGCTCGGAATGCTGACGCAGCGTCTGAGTGTCGCACAGGCGCAACCAGAGGGCGTGAAGATGCCTGTGTTGTCCAAGACCGACGAGGAAGTGGTGGAGGCGCTGCTGGATTTGTTCGCTGATGAAGCTTTTGGTGTCTCGGACGTGATTCAGGTACTTCATCTGCAGCGCCACGGCTGCGATGAAGCGTACGCACACGCGGTGAACAAATTGCTGGAGCTGTCGGCGTCCAATCTGGCGGATTTCGAGTTTTTCCTGCCGCAGATCTTCCATATGTGGCTCACAGTGGACTGGACGACGAACAACATCAAGGCGGCACTGCTCTTCCGCGTCATCAGCTACGCCACGCAGCTCCACATCCGTCTGGCGACGGCCATTTACTGGCTCACGCGAGCAGCTATCGACGACAGCTGCGGATGGGGCTTTGGCCAGTCGGAGCTCTACGTGCCTGACTTCCTGTATCGCAAGATGAGCATGTGCAAGCTTCTCATGATTAACGTGGAGATGCAGATCTCGGGCGGGGACTGGTCATTCGAGACGGATCGAGATCTGCCAGCCTCAGAGCTTCAAGCCTCGATGATCAAATGTTTGTTCCACCGTCTACTCACCCTTGTTCACACGGCTAACAAGGTGGACAATTCACTCGGTGCCATCTGCAATGCTGTCAGTCGCTGCTCGATCCCTCCGGAGTTTTTGCTGCCGAGCAACGCACTGACAGAAGACCCGCACTCAGAGAACGCAGAGGAGCGACGTATCTTCACCACGCAGGTCGACTTCATCCAAGAACTGTGTGAAATGACGGAGAGGCTGCGTTTCAAACCCCCGGAGGAACGGAAGGCGGCACTAAAGCAAGAGCTCCAAGAGATCACGCTGCCAGATGGAGCTTTCTGTCCACTCGGTACGTGCGAAGACCCGTTGCTGCGCTTCCTCGCCATTGCAAAGGGTGAGGGGACCGTCTTCACGACGCGTGCACGCGCTCCGACGCTGGTTTTCTTCGAGGTGTCACGGATGGTGAGCGGGCAGACAAAGAGCGCTTGGCTACATCGTGGACGCGCTCTTACCTTTGGGAGCCGAGAAGACAAGGCCAGTGATTCTTCCGATAGCCTTGATGCGACGGGACTGGAAACCGTGGTCCCGGAAACCCCTCGGAACGCCATCGAAGTGGCCACCAGCAGCGACCTCGCTCAGGTGATCGAGATGGACACTTTTTCGGGTGATGAAGATGAAAAGACCGATTGTGTTGCCCGCGCAGATGGTCCTGTAGGTCGCCAAGGAGACTTTGCAGCGAACACAGACTCCTCTTCAGACGAGGGTGACTCGGACAGCAGCGACTCGGACGAATCGAGGGACCGCGTGTCATCTGATCCGCCGCCGTCGATCGTTGCTCTGGCTCGTCGTGTTGGTGGGAAGAAGCGGCGAAAGCACCGACGCCACCGTTCAGGATCCCTGGTCAACGCAGCGACAAAATCCTTGGATACAGTGATTGCCTCGGCGCACGAAGCGATCAAGATCCGACGGAAGCGCTCAATCAGCGAAGGCGAAGGGTTTCGCGGTTTGGAGAGGCGGAAGAAAACTCCGGATTCTGTCCTGAACGAAGTGGAGAACTTCACGGACGACCAGCTGAGCTCCATGGCGCAAAACCTGGAGGTAAGCATGCTCCAGGAAAATCCCTCTGGACGCGGCATTTTCACGGGCAAAGACATTGTGGAGTGGATGACCAAGAACGAGATTGTGTCGGACAAAGCGCATGCGCTGTGGCTTGGCAGCGAGCTGCTGCGTAGCGGTGCTCTAGAAAAGTCGTCTCTGACTTCTTCCAACTCCTTCACTGGCTTTGCAGCCAACGACGACACTTCGTACCAGCTGCCGACCGAATCAAGCACGATCTTCCAGCCGGATGCACGGCGCCACACGCTCCAGTACGACATGCCACCAAGACTGGACATCTCTCCACGATCGGTGAACGAGTCGAGTGCGCCTGCTTCTCCTCAAGAGAACTCACTGATTCGCACATCCTCACGCATCATGATGCGAGCATCGGAAAAGAAGGAGGTGGACGTTGCCGATCTGGCGGAGGCTGTGGACGCGAATTTATCTACAGGTGTGGCATTGGGCGATGCTGCGTCGAATCCCACGAAAACTCCTGGGCCTCTTCAAGAGTGTCTCGTGGGTTCGGCAGATGAACGTCGGTCGATCGCGTCCAACATGAACCGCTCCTCCTTGATCATGAAGTTCGAGCCGGGCGCAGCGCTTGCGGCCATGAACTCGGTGGAGCAGGCGATGCAGCAGTATGTTTTACCACAAGAGGGGGTCCCAAACGCCGCGCAGCTCGCCGAGGACCTTCGTGTGCTGAGAGAGCAACTGGACATCGTGTCCGAATACGCCTTTGACCGGCGGAAGCGACTCCATGTCGCTGTCGAGTCGGCTTTCGGGGAGAGCTTTGAAGAGAAGAAGGAGCGCTTGCGCCTGTCGTCCAGCCACGTGGAGATGTCCAAGTCGGATGACTGGGACTGCGTGGCCTTCATCGTCAAGTCAAACGACGATCTGAGGCAGGAGGTGCTATGCCAGCAACTCATCCGCCAACTGCAGGACATCTTCCAGAGCGCCGAGCTGCCGCTTCGCCTGCTTCCTTACGAGATCATTGCAACTTCGGCGTCAACTGGTATGATCGAGCTGATCAAGAATTCGGTATCTCTGGATGCGCTGAAGAAACGCAGCAACTACACAACCTTGGCGAACCACTTTCTCAAGACGTATGGCGCCGTGGAGTCGGCTCCATACAAGACGGCCATGACTAACTTCGTGCGCAGTATGGCAGCGTATTCGCTAGCGTGCTATTTCCTGCAGATCAAGGACCGACACAACGGGAACATTATGATCGACAGTGATGGCCACGTGGTTCACATTGACTTTGGCTTCATCCTGGGCATCGCGCCAGGCGGAAGATTTAGTCTCGAGACGGCACCTTTCAAGCTCACGGGCGAGATGGTAGACGCTATGGGCGGGACCCAATCGGAGTACTTCAAGGCCTACGTTATCTTCCTTATTCAAGGCTTCTTGGCTCTACAGGTCAGTGCTGCACTGCGTTTTGTTGTCATGGGATTTTCTTGGCCTATACTGATCTGCGGTTGTGTGTGGTGTGTTTTATTATGTCTTGCAGCAACACGCCGATACCGTACTCATGATGATCGCCATCATGGCGCAAGAGTCTTCGTGTCCGTGCTTCCTGTCCCAGAACCCACGTGACGTCTTAGCCACCACGAAGCAGCTCTTCCACCTGGACTACGACCAGAGCCAAGTGATCAAATACGTCATCAGCCTCGTACGACGGAGCCACAACAGTTATCGTACGCGGCAGTACGACGTCTTCCAGCGCATGACAAACGGCATCCTGCCCTAAGACGGAAATGCGAAAATGGAGTGACTGGAGTGGATGCTGCTCTCCCGATATGCTTTGACAGTAGCGCGAGAGCGAAACATGCTGTAGCTGCGTCTATAGATGAAACAATATGCTACAAAGTTCAGACGGAAGAATGAAGACAGAAACCAAAAGCGAAAGCGAAAGCAAAACATGCACATATGAATAATTTGCATCTTCGAAGTGTCCCGGTGTCCTCACAAGTTCACAAACTCCCAGCAAAACGTCTAGACTTGTCCAGCGGCGGCAGAGACTTCGTCAAGTAAGCGCTCTACATCTTCGTCTTGATCTTCCGCGGGCGACCCACTTTGCCCTTCGTCTTCTTCGGGGACTTCTTGGGGGACGCAGCCGTGAACGGGTTCTTGGAAGACTTCTTGAGCTTCGCCACGGGGATGCTACCCAGCGAGAAGCGATTCCGGGAGAGTGACGGCGTCAGCACGCTCTTCGACTCTTGCGCTGGATGAGAGGAAAGCGAATCAAGACGGAGCAAAGCAGCGGACTGTGAGACCTCCAACTCTGCATAGAGTAGTCTAGTAAACAGTCGAGTCACGTACAGTTCTGCGTCAGCTCCGAGGACAGCATGTCCTGCGACTCCTGCGAATCCTGCGAGGTCTCGGCGTCACCGTCGTCAGTGGGCACCACCACGTGTGTCTTCTTCTTCCCCTTGTTGGACTTCTTGGGGGAGGACGGAGCAGGCGTGGGGGCGGCCTTGGGCTCCGACTCCTTCTCATCGTCCTTGTCTGTATCAATCAATTACACCATAGCAACACCAAGCGTCAGTTAGTCGCTTGCCAATAATCCCACATCACGGCCCGAGTGAAACGTACCACTGTCGATCAACTCAGCCAGCAGACTTTGAGAATAGTCCAGCTCTTCCTCGTCCGAAGACGAACTGCTCTCCGCGGGAGCAGTCTTCTTGGGCGGAGATTTGGCTGTCTTGTTCGTCTGCTTCTTCGGAGCACTTTTTGTCGCTTTCTGCGTTGTAACCTTCTTCGGTTCGATGTCCGTGTCTGAAGACTCCGTGGACTCGTCGTCAGCGGGCTTCTCCTTCGGGGTCTCCACTATCTTCTTTGTCTTGGCAGCACCCAGATTCTCCTCTTCCTTGTCCTTAGCGATCACCGGCTTGTCCTCCTTCTCGGTCGGCTTCGTCACCTTCGCCGAACTCTCCGCCTTGTGGCGGTCCCTGGCGAGTTGCTCCTTCATCTCCGCCAAGCGCTCCTTGAACGTACTTGCAGTCTTCACCGTCGCCGTCTTCATGGTTTCTACGTCGGCCGCCTTCTTCGTAAGAGCTTCCACTGCCTTGGCTTCCTTCTGCTTGGCACGGCGAGCAACGTTCTTCGAAACGGGCTTCTCCGTCACCTCAGTCTCTTCGCTGGATACTTCCTCCGTAGGCGAGGGTGGGGAGCTGGCAGTGGTCTTCTCCGCCTTTTTTGCCGCCTTAGATTTCGGAAGTGGCTTCTTCGCCGCAGCCGCCTTCATTGTCTCCTTGGGCGAGGGTGACTGCACCTTGGCGCGCTTCGCCACCGGCTTTTCAATGTCGTCCGTCTCAGCGTCTGCCTTCTTCTTGGTCTTCCGGGGAGCCTTCTTGGGCGCCTCGGACGCAGAAGTCGACACTTCCTCGCTGTCCTTGGGCGCCTTCGAAGGCGCCTTCTTCACTGTCTTCTTGGTCACCGGCTCCGCCTTAGCAGCATCCTCAGCCTTCTTAGCTTTCTTGGCTTTCTGCGTCTCCTTGGCATCCGTCTCCGGCGTGGGGTTCTTAGCTTCAGTGGCAGCCACAGCGGCCGCTTTCTTCGTCCGCGGCTTCTTCGCCGGCGGCGCAGTCACTTCTTCAGACGCTCCCGACTCATGGTCGCTGGCCTTGCGTGTGCGCGTCTCCTTGCCCTTGGACCCAGCCATCTTGGCATTCCCCTCAGCCAACAGACTCTTGGAGATGGCGACGGCGCCAGACTCGGCTCCACTTTCCCGGGCAGCACGCATCTTCTCCAACAACGAGTTAGTGCTCTTGTGCTGGACAATCGGCTTGGCCGCCTTCTTCGCAGCAGCAGCAGCAGCAATCGGAGCTTCCACTGGAGCCTTCGCCGTCTCGCTCTTCTGCTGGCTGGCGGTCCCTTCCACCTTCTTGCACTTCTCGCCCTTGGACTTCTCAGTCTGCGCATGCGGCTTGTCGGCGATCTGGCGCGGCTGCTGCTGCTCGGGCGCCTTCTTACTGTTGAACACTACGTAGATCTGCTCCATGTTCTCGAAAGCGTTTCCCACCTGCACGTTCTTGGCCAGATCCACGAAGAAGTGCTGCGGCGCATGCTTGCGCGAGCCGTTCCCGTGCGTCGGCGAGCGGTGGTCCACCACCATGGTGGGCGACACGCATTTCTGAATGCGCAGGTCGCGGTTGAGTCCCGGCCTCCGCGGGAACACGCGCGAATACTCGTCCACCACGAACTGCTCCAGGTCCCCAACGGACCTCATCCGCGGCGTCTGAACCAGCAGCACCTGGTTCTGCACGGGCAGCATGGCCAGCAGCACCATCTCCTCCTCCATCGTCGCCAGCGTCGTCGTCATGGGGATCAGCAGGTCAGTTCTGTGCGCAAATTGGTGGCTACAATGCACACGTTGGCTGGGCGATATTTTTCCAAAACGCACACCAAATTCTCCCGAAAATAGCAAATTATAACCAAATAAAATTGGCGTGCCGAATTAAGCATGTACGGGCAATCTGCGGCATCCACTGGTGGACGCCCCAGAATGCTCAAGGTCCACTCTTTGATTTTTCCTACAACAGTATTCACGGCAAAGCTGATGTGAGACCGCCGAGTTTAGAGGGACGTCAGTACTATTTGCCAGATTAGAAGATTAGACCATAGCCATTGATATATGTTATGCTTGGTCCGAATAGAGTTCAATACTGTCTTGTGTTAAATCTGCCGTAGCGTGTGTTGTACATTTTGCATGTCAGGTAGGTAGGAATTATAGGATGTACATTTTGCATGTCAGGTAGGTAGGAATCATAGGACACAATTTGGCGGTAGTTCATACGAAAGTCAAGCACAGTCTCAACCAGTCTGTGTTCCAAGTTTTATACATAGAAGGTCGAGACTTTGCTGGATTTGAATACTACTCCGTTTCATAATAGTAGTTCAATGGTTTGAAAATCACTCCGGAATTGGCCAAAAACGAGTTAACTGGTGCGTGATTGGTAAAACTGTGTGTGGCGCGCTGCAGGGAATCGAATTGTGTGCCCGCTTCGCGCCGCCGACCAATGTTGCTCCCAAGGCTTCCGATTGTTGGGTGGCGAGTCCTCGCCACCCAATCCCCCTCCTCCCCGATCCTATCCGTCGTCAAGATGCCCAACGCGCCAAAGAAGGAGCTGATCAGCGTCCAACGACAACAGATTGTCGCCGCTCTGCTAGAGCGGTCAAGTATGGGAAAGACCTGCCCTGGTGCAATGCAGGAGGTGGCTGGGCTCTTCAGTGTCTACTCCGTCACTGTCTCACGGGTGCGGAAGCGAGCGAAGGAGAGCGCCGCGACGACGGGAATCTACGAGTCGCTGCACTGTCAGAACAACAACAGACGCAAGCCGATGGATATTGTTGACAACCCCGACCAGCTGTGTAGCGCGCCACTGAGAGATCATATGACAGTTCGCTCGTCGGGTAAGGTATGTAGCCTCTCCCCGTCGATATTCCACCGACGAATTCGAGAGGGAAAGCTACGCGTTGCCAATGTTTTGTCTAAGCCTATCCGTAACACCGACAATATTGAGACGCGCCTAAAGTGGTGTGTGGTTCAGATTGGCCGTACCCCCGTTTGTTACCACGTGTAACGGGCTGTTACTTAGCCGTCACATGTGGGTTAGCTGTGTGGGACACACCAACCTGAGTCTACCACAGGTGACACAATCTAGCACACGATCCGCACCGAAGTGACGTCACCGCATGACGTCACAGGCTATCTTGACTGAGGTGAGCAATCATGCTCACTATCGCAGTCAGAAGTATGGCTCCTGTCTTTGGAAAATCAAGATTGGTGACGCATGCCGACGCGACATCAATGGTTCAAGTTGACATCAGCCAATCGCGATACGAGGAACATTCTCGAGTGATCCAAATTCAAGATACCTGGGTTAAACCTCAGCTTACCCAAGGTTATACATATCAGGAAGTAGGTTGTATGTTTCCATGTATGAGGTTTTTCGCATAAAATCTCTAAGGCCTCTTCAGGTTCATTAGGTAGCCACAGGAACCATAACTCCATTTCAATTCAGTTGCAAATTTGCCGTCAAGCCCTCAAGTCTCCTTCCTTCTCGTTTCAAGTCAGAAGTATGGCTGGTTATAGCTCCCTCCAAGTTGGGAACCAAGTCTTCCTCCAAGTGCAAACGTGTGAACCGTGTCATGAAGACTGTCGTGGACAGCAGCGCATTATAAGCCTGAATGTTAAACTTCAAAGCTTCTACATAATCCCAAACAATCTCTCAAATTCTGCACAGATATATCAAAAACACATTGAGTAATTAACTACCGTAAAACATTTGTCGTATCCGACCATCTCTTCTATCCGACTCCCCAATTGGCCAATCAGAGACGAGAGTTACCATCCATATCTCTTATCTGACACTCTCTACGCTGGGGCACTTTGACTGGACACTGCACCTCCACACCACGGAAGGCGCAACGCGCCGAGCCGCGCGGTTCATTTTCCAACGTGGGCGCTATGGGGCGTGGGCGCCAC
>JAADYK010000706.1:0-15241 GCA_023338225.1 Halophytophthora batemanensis
AGACGTTCGGCTAGCAACGAGTGGTGCAGAGTATTGCTCAAATGTGTTCATGGTATCACGAGTAGCTGATAGGCTAGAACCCACGCTATCTATGACTGGCCAATCCTGGCGTCGATGCCTGTGAATAATGGAGAGTGAATGCGATAAATAAGAGATGGGACCCGTGGTAGATTGGTAATAGCCAAGTGGCAGGACACTAGCGGATGGCAATGCAGACACACTGGCGACTGACACCGCGGAGCTTCCTGCGCTGCGCCCGCACACCGTTCAGTGTTCAGCCTCCTAGTACGGCCGCTGCACACGTGCGCCGCGCCTCCAGTACGGTCAGCACGACGGGGTTTTCGGCTTTGGCGAGCGCGCTACGCGTGTTTCACGAGCAGCACCAGCACTTCGTGGTGCCCTACGGCTTCCAAGTCCCAACAGCAGACCTACAGATGCTATGGCCCGAGGAGACGCGCGGTATGAGGCTGGGCATTGAGATCCGCAAGTTCGTGCGCGCTGCGGCGTCCAAGAAGCCCAAGCCGGAGATCACTCGCGTTCAAGAGCAACTCGCCGCCGTGGGCTTTCCAGTCATAAAGGACTGGAAGCGCTTCCAATGGAAGACCGTGTCTCTATCTGCATTCCACACCTTCCAGCAGCAGCACGGCCACCTACTGGTACCGCGCAAGTTTGTCGTGCCTGAGGGAGATCAGCGGTGGCCACGACCGACTTGGGGGTTACGTCTTGGCAGCCACGTGAACGTACTTCGGAGTACATACGAGAAGCTGCCTAGCTACCAGGTCGACGACCTGGACGCTGTGGGGTTCGTCTGGAACTCGTCCGAATACACGTGGGACCACAAGTTCCTGCCGGCCTTGCGACAGTTTCGCGAGCTGTACGGCCACGCCGTGGTTCCGCAGTCCTTTGTCATTCCCAAGCCTGGCGCCGGGGATGACAACGACGACGCGTCCAAGTGGTCCAAGAACCTGCATGGCTTCCGTCTGGGCTCGATGGTGAACCGTGTGCGAGCGTTGTCCGGCTATGGGGAATACGTCATGCGTGACGCGCTGGAGTTGCAGGCACTGGGGTTCTCGCTCAACAGCCATGATCAGCAGTGGCACAGCAAGATCTTACCGGCGCTGGAGACCTTCCGCCACGTGTACGGCCACTGCAACATTGATGTGTACTTCACAGTTCCATCTACAGAGCCCTGGCCGGAGTTGGCCTGGGGGATGCGGCTGGGTTTCATCGCGCAGAACATTCGCTGTCGAGGCGATTACTACCAGCAAGTCTCTCGCGACCAGAAGCGACTGGAAGACGTGGGTTTCGTGTGGGATGTTGCTGCCACCGCATGGAAACAGCGCGTGTTTCCGGCGCTTATTGCCTTCGTGAAGATTCACGGTCACGCCAATATCCCAGCTCGGTTCACGGTGCCAGCAGAGGAGCCATGGCCCGAGAAGTCGTGGAAGCTTCGACTGGGAGACATTGCGTTCAACCCCAAGCGGCGGCTGCGGTACGCCGAGTACATTGAGATCGAGCGTGTGCAGCTGGAGAAGCTCGGGTTCTCGTGGTCTATCGTGCCAAAGGACGAGGACAATGGCAGCATGTCGAGCACCTCAATGGGAGCTAGGTAAGGGTAGCACAAATTGGAAGCGGTGATCAGGGTGAAAGAAGCTACGAAAGCTTATCCGAGGATTGAATTCGCAGACCGCACTGAAGACGCCGGGTATGGATCTTCCTCCGCTCTTTTCAATGGTGGGAACGTCCACCATGATGTCGTTGTCCCCGTTTATCGACCACTGCAGCGTCAGGCGCGCGAAAGGACACACAGAGGCGACTCTACACCCGAAGACACTCGCCATTGCCTCACTACAAGAGCCAGGAGACAGAGCAAGGTCGTCGTCCCAAAGCAGCGAGACTAGCAATATGCTGTCCAAGCGCAAGAGCCTCAACGATGACCTCATCATCTGGCACGGCATGAGCGCGCAGAACATCTCCATCGCCGTGGCGCAGGGGCTGTCCTTCGCGGCCCGACGCCGCAAGATCTGGCTTGAGATCGTCTCAGCGGAGGTCCAGAAGAAGTCCAAGAGCATCGAAGCTCAGAACTTTGCCTTCTCCACGCGACGACCCACGATAGTCTCGCAAACCTTTAGTATGGCCAGCGGCAAGGGCAAAGATACGCTCACCATGTCGGATAACGAGGCCTCCTTTGTCGAGCAGCCGATTGAAGTTCGCGTGAACGAGGTCATCGAGACGTCGGTGGCCAGTCTCCCTATCCAAGTGAACGCACACAACGTCACCATTGTACGTAATGGCGGTGTGTGCTTTGGTTCAGCTGTAGAAGACTGATATCTCCTTGCCACTCGTACTAGATCACAAAGCTGACGGCAGTCATCGCATCAGAGATGCTTGTGAGTGCGGAAGCCAGCAAGGTGCTATCTTTCCTGCTCTACCGCGAGCAGGTACCGTCCAACCGTCGACCGTGCATCCCTACAGATACGGAGTCGCACGTTATCTACACAGACGTCTTTGAGGCTTGCATCCACGTCTGGGAGCCGTACCTTTACAAGCAAATGCTCTTGCTGGGCGTGGATCGCGAATCCCTCTGGACGCTCTTCCGGGTGTTCATCTCAACTACACTGCCGCTGGTATTACGCGTGCGGTTCCTGGATCTCGCGCTAGTAAAGGGCTGCATTGTGTTCGTGCCTGCGATGCTGGTTGGTTGCGAACTCGCTTCATTGCCTCAAGAATATCCATCAGTGTCATTGCTAGCCAAGCTCGCATGCTAACTATCTTCTGCATCTGCTCCTAGGCGTACCTTTCGTGGCGACGGAAGGCATTCATGGCGGCTAGAACCAGTGCCGAGTTCGTAGCGTGCTTCGAACAACCGCACACTGAGTGGCTCCAAGACGACCAACTCGACGCATTCTGGCTCAAATGCGTGGGTTCACACAAGCAACAATTCCTGGACTGGTACGCAGATCAGATAGCTCGTATGCGGCTCAAAGCCGTCTCTATGGCCAAGCAACGAGACCCACACGAGCCGCTACTTCAGCAATTGCAGCGTGAGATCTTCCACCACGCGCGGTACTCGTGGATCGGATTCGACGTGGATCACACGCTCGTGGAGTACCGCTTGCCGTATTTACTGCAGACCAGCTTCACGCAAGCCACCAAGGAACTGCAGCAGAACTTCATTGGGCTGCGAGCTTCTCCTCCAGCCAAGTGGCTGCCCGACATCGCACAGCGTGGCATTGTGGTGGACACGGCGCGCGGAAATTTCCTGCATCTGGGCGAGGATGGTTCCATTCAGCGTGCTTATCACGGCTCACACGAAGTCTCGTACTTCAGTATCAACCTCTTGTACAGTGGCACGAGCGTGGGAAGCAGTGATGGTATCACGGGACTGTTGGGCGGCTCCTCCAAGTTCATCCAGCTTTATACGGCGGCAGATATTATCTACGCACCGCTGTACGCTTGGATTGTGGATGCCTTTGACTCTGGCGTGGTATGTTTTACCTTGCTGTTGTGAGAATTCGACTAGCTTCTTTGTTACTGACACGGGGCAGCGCCTTCACGAATGCTACTTTGTGTGGTGTAGATTGCGGTGGAAGAGCTCGGGGCTTCGCTGTATCTGGTGCCGGACATCGAGGAGAGCGGGAATGAGAACCCGAACGACCCGTTCCTGGCCAACAAGATCGTGTACGTGTCGCTGAGCGCTTATGTCCTCAAAGCAGCACGTGCTTTCTACGCCGGAGCCTTCTGGAAGACCGTGAGTACGTCACCTGAGGTGCTCATCCAGCCCAACGCAGACATTTTGAGTCTACTGGAGACACTCAAGACGGTCCTGCGTAAGCAACTCTTTATCCTCACGAACGGCTCCTGGACGCACTGCAACGCCGTGATGCAGTTTGCCGTGTCTCGAGACTGGCTCACCTACTTTGATCTCGTTGTTACCGAGGCTAACAAGGAGATTTTCTTCGACGAACTCAACGACACGCCCTTCTCGGAGGTGATCCTGGACAGCAACACTACTGGTGAAGGCAGCAACAGCACAGGCCGCAGACAGAAGAAGCTGGTCACCATCCTGCAGCGTCGCAAGATCTACGCGCATGGGAACCTGAAGACCCTCATGGCCTTCTTTCGAGAAACGCCCAGCAGCAGCTCCAAGTCTCTTGCATCCGTCTCGGAGAAAGATCAGGTGCATGCTGGTTTTATCGTTCTTGGATCTATGATCACACTTCAAATTGACTGTGCGATCGTGACTTGTGCCGTGCCGCGCCTCTGTTACAGCGCATTTGCTACTTTGGCGACCACATGCTGCAGGATGTGCTACTGCCAGCGCAGCACGCTAGCAAGTGGGACCTCGTGGCCATCGTGAGGGAGATTCACCACCTGAACCAAGACACGAAAGAGGTTCGCAGGATAACTGTTTTCACTGTACTTGGCTCTATCTACTGTCCAGTACTTCGAAGTACTTGGTATCGACCGATGGAGTACTCCTAAACACCATTTGTGTATCGCCTGTATTCTGCGTGCAGGACGAATGCTCATCGACATTGTCGTGGCTCACACAGATGCTCTATCGTCGTAGTTCTACCGCAACACCCGGACTCCACTCGTCCTTCTTCTTCCTGGGGCTCAGTGGTTCAGCCTCGTACTTTGGTAGCAAGGTGTGTTCGGCTGCGACGATGTGTCTCTCGTCTGTTGGCAAGCTCGCACGCTGCGAAGGCGTGCTCAAGGCCTCAATGGTATGTTAGCCTCGGAGCGCTTTCCGGCTCCGATTCGTGGTGCTAGTATCGCACTAACCTTTCCTGATCTGTGTGCGTAGATTCACCAAAGCGGGAGATTCGCCACCAGCACCGAACTGGGCTCACTACGTAAGCGTATGGTGGCCAAAGTTCGCACCGTCGAGACCTAGCAACCTGCACGCAGGGAAGCGCATGAGGAGACACCCCAATGCACACACACACACACACACACACACATACCACACTAGTCTCAACAGCCACCCCACTTCTCAAATGCAGACCGCTGAGCCATAGACGAATATGTGAAGTACCCGCCAGACACTTGGCCTGGTAGCGAGCTCCTTCTATTCGACATCGCTATCGTTGAAGAGATGTCCTCCTCATATTGAAAGTTGGCTGGTCTAGCTGACCTCAGGAGCATGCAACGCTCGTGGCGTCGCTAGCGCAGATGGCTCTAGCGCACCGGTCCACAGCGCTATGCTCTTCCTTGCGCGTGCTTTACTCGCCGCCGCGCTTTTTGTCGATGTTCTTCCACATGGAGGACGAGGGCTTCTCCGGCGGCGCGTCACCTCCACGAGTCCGTGCCGCACGCTCGCGTGCCTGCACCGCCACCGCGCTGTAGTTGGGCAGATAGATGGCCAGCATGCCTGCCAGCAATGCACACAAACACAAGCATCCGCACGTGATCAGTGCTAGCTCTTGGTGCCAGGCAGAAATGCGACTGGGAAGCGGCGATTGGACGCACCGGCGACACCCACGAGCGTGCCCACGAAGCCAACAAGCACCTGGTGGTCCTTGCGCATGGTTCTGTAGAGGAGGAGGCGCCGAGCGCTTGCTTGGAGGCAGAGCGAATGCGTAGACGGAGGCGTATGCGGCGGCTTGCTTCCTTCTTGCGCTGTGGGGCTCAACGGACGTCAGGCGCGATTGCGGTGATGGATGGCGACACAAAGGGCGGAGATACGAATGAATGTACGTCCTGCAGAACTTGATACTTTGTGCGTCTACCACCTGGCTGCTGCCAATCTACCACAGAATCCCCACGAGATGCCATCACGTTTTTGAAAATCACTCTCCATTATTCACCGACACCAAGGCCAGGATTGGTCGATCATAGATCGCGGGGGATCTAGCCTATCAGTTCCCCGTGAGCAAGATGGCGCGCCAATCCCTGCCCTCGTTCTTTCAAATACTCCGTCTTTAGCTGTCTGCCTCATGCGTTCACGCCTACGCTATGCACTAAACAAGCAACTCGCTGTAGACGCACTATCACGGCAAAGAAGCTCCTCTCCTTCTGTTCGCAACTCTGTATCAGCTGCCACGACTTCGAGGGGCGCTAAACGCCAAGGACGCCCTCGCGGATGGCTGTACATGCGACCAAACAGCGACCACGGACATGCGCACATGCGCACATGCACAAGGAAAACGGAGAGATCCGTCACGGCACTGCCAATGCTCACAGCAGTTTTACAAACAGGCTAGTTTTGCGTGCCTTGGTTTCATCCGTGGCCCCATACAGCTTGCTCTGCAACGACGCGAAACGACGCGAGCAGCAACTGTTGAGCGCTGAAGTCTCTGAGCTGCCATCCTCTGCCAAGCACTTGCCTAATTGGTACTGCGCGAGCCGCTCTCCAAGCTCAACTCTCCTGGCACTTCGTAGCACTCCTGAGTCTTGTGTCCACTGTCGTCATGCCTCCACCACTGGCGCGCGAGACGTCGCGCCGCAGTATGCGCATGCGGGAGCGGGAGCGTGTCGAAACACCGGTCTCACGCTTCCATCCAATGTGGGAGCTCTTCGAGGGGATTCCAACGCACTACCCACTACGCACACGCGTGCGCATGAAGCTCAAGTTTTCGGAGCTCGGAACGGCCTGGGAGATCTTCCAGACGGCCTTCGCCGTACTTGTATCTGCCGCCTACGTGGCTCGAACGTACTCGGAGAAGGCCATCATCTCGGAGTTCGAGACCACAGCCATGGTTGTCTTCGCAGCGGACTACTTTCTCAATCTGTACTGCTGCGAGAGCCGCTGGCGCTTCATACTGAGTTTCAACGGCATAATGGATGCGCTCACCATCTTCCCGGCGCTCGTGGACCACGTCATGGAGACCGACGACGGCACCAATGCACTGCCCTTCATCCGTTTCATCCGCGTCATGCGCATGCTGCGCCTCATGCGTGTGGTGCGCGCGGCTGGTTCGCAATCCGTCTCGGCCGTGCAAAAGCAGATCTACACCATCATGCTGCTCATTACGTGCCTCGTCTTCATCGCCGCCGGCATCTTCCATGCTGTGGAGAGCAATGCACAACCCAACCTAACCTTCGGTGATGCTCTCTACTTCATCGTGGCCACCATCTCTACTGTGGGCTACGGCGATATAACTGCATCCACAGCAATGGGTCGAGCTGTTGCCGCAGGCGTCATTCTCGTGAGTTTTACAGTCATCCCGGCCGAGATCTCGCGGCTCACGCACCTCATGGCGCTTCAGTCACACTTCCGCACCACGTACCGGCCCTTTGTGGGCAAGCCACATATTCTAGTGGTAGGCCACGTTACGGAGCCGCGCGCTCTGTTGGCCTTCTTCCGCGAGTTCTACCACCCGGACCGCGCGTTGGACGTCCGGAGCTCCGGCAGTTCGGCCGCCATGAACGCATCGCTGGTGGAGCTGCCCTGCGTGATCGTGGGTCCCAAGGAGCCCACGGAAGAGGTCATCAACCTGCTGGACCACCCCGTGCTGCAGAACCGCGTGACGTACATCAAAGGCTCCGTTATGAGCGAGGAGGACATGTGTCGTGTGGGTGCAGACGCTGCTCGTGCCTGCTTTGTGTTGGCTGCCAAGACCGCCGCCAACACCAAGCAGACGGACGCAGAGACCGTGCTGCGCCTCATGGCCATCCGCGACTACAACCCAGAGCTGCCCGTGTACTCGCAGATCGTGAGTCCCGTCTTCCTGGACTACGTCAGTGGCTTCGACGCTGATCACATGCTCTGCCTCGACCAGATCAAGCTCAGTCTGCTGGCCAAGAGCTGTCTTTGTCCGGGTCTCGTGACGCTTGTGAGCAACCTCTTCCGCTCGTCCGCACTTGCCGTACGCGAACACCTAGCTGACTGGGAGGTGGAGTACACGGAAGGCATGGCACTCGAAGTCTATGCCACGACATTGCCACCCCCGTTTTACGGTATCACCTTTAGTCAGGCTTGCGAACTGCTCTATCGTATCTCGCATGGTGAAGTGATCCTACTTGCCGTCTACGAGCAGTCCAAGCACGTGCCATCGCCTTCATCTCCGCGACGACACACTGAGCAGCCAGCGCAGATGCTTAGCAACCCAGGAAGCTCTGTGACCATGTGCGCTGGCCAGCTTGTCTACGTGCTCAGCGAAAGCAAGAAGCTCACGGTGAAAGCTTCCATCACCGCTGCGCTGAACGAGTGGCTGGGTGAGGGGAACGTGCTCCCGACGCGAATGGGAAAACCCAAGAGATTCAGCGTGCCAAAGCCACCTCCACAGCGCACACTCCCGTCGCTTGTGACCTCCTCGCTGCGTCGTGAGGATCAGTGTCGTGTAGCCGAACCTGTGAGAACCAGAGCTTCAGCTCCGGGTAGTCCTCGACGGCGCGAAGAGGAGGTACTGCTTGAGGAAGCCAAGTACCCGTCGACTGGCCTCGACATCAAAAACCACGTCGTCGTGGTCTCGGATTTGGAACCAAGTCACACACTTGCCTTTGCGCGGATGCTGCGTCTCCAGCGACATGTACCGGGCAGTAGCGACTACCACCCGATCATCTTCCTTTCCTGGGCATCTTCTACTACTGCTAGCAGTGCATGCCGCGTACTGCGCGAATACGACGACATCTTCGTGATGCTGGCCGATGGAGACTCCAAGAGCGAGCTGCTGCGCGCCAACGTACTCACTGCCAGTCGTTGTGTCGTGCTGGCGGACAAATCCACCATCCAGGAGCTGGACGGAGAGGCCATCGACAGTCACACCATCTTCCACTATTTGGCTGTGCTGGCCATTCAGGCAGAGTATGGGCTCGACACCACCTCGGGACTCATGCCTATGGTGGAGTTGTCTATGCCTCGTACTATGAAGATCCTCGACACGGTCCTCAAGAAGCGCACAGCCAGCTCGATGGAACATCGCCAGCATCTCGACTCGCTTGTCGAGGCGACGACGCCTTTGACCCCGACGGTCGTGAAAGCAACTGAAATGCACCCACCGATCGAGCGGAGGGACAGTAGCGCTGCGGGAGTGGGCAACAGCAAGCTCAGGCCCACGCGTGTTCGGACCAGCATCGTCAAGAACATAGCCGACAATCTCGATCGCCAAGTCAAGTTGCGTAAGCAACTCAGCAACAAGCTCTCGCTCATCCGTCGGGAGCAGGAAGGCAACCGGCGCCACTACTTTGACGTGCGCGGTACAGCCTTGCTGCCTTTCTTTGCGGCGGGCTACGGCTTCTCGGACGACGTCTTTGACAACATGCTCTGCCAGAGCTACTTCACACCAGGACTCATCCGATTCATCTACGAAATCCTCTTCTCGGAGAACGGCCACCCAGCTGCGCGCTCAGGAACAGAATGGGCTTTCGGCTCACAGACCGCCAGTTCCTTACTCCAGATCCCCGTGCCGGCGGAGTTCATCGGCAAAACCTTCGGTGAACTCTTCTTGGACCTGTTGTCCACCAAGGAGATCGTCGCCATTGGGCTGTACCGTGGCACGGGGGCGCCCTTCAGGCTGCCCTACGTTGCCACGGGCCCCGCCAGCGACACCATGCTTGCGGAAGACGACCTTGTATTCGTGCTGGCTCATCCAGATGCGCTCAACAGCTTCCAGCCGAAGAAGAAGCCCGACGTGCAGGCAGAAGCCGCAACCCACCACATTGACATCACACTTCCACACGCTACCCAGCCAGCATCGCAAGATGAGAAGCAGACCAGCCCCAAGGCGACTGCAGACAAAAAGCCGCTTGGGCAGGCACTGTCACAGTTGCTCTTTAACTCCAAGTAGGACACGCCAGCGAGTCAGTAAGTACCTTCGCACATGTTCCTCCTAGCTGCCCCTTTGCCGTGTGTTGGGAGTGGACCCACTGCCATTTCAATTGTACCTTGCTGTCCCTTCCTGAGCCCCCGTCGTTTGCTTGAGCTCACGCTGAAGATCTAAAGAGTTGTTCCAAGATCACTTCATTGTTGGTGATCGTGGTTCCGCCCAGGATAAGTTGGTACCTGTTGTTATCGCTCAGCGCGTCATGAACCTCTTGGATCTGTTACCCGCCAGCAGCACATCAAACGCTTCAGTGGCAAGCCCCAAAGTGCTCCTGATGACAGGAGCACTAGTGAACCCAACCCAGTCAGACAGGTTAGAGCTGAAGTTGAGGCGCGTACCTCTTCGAAGGTGATCCCTCCCACGACGAACACCACGAGGATCTGAGCCTCGCCCATCAATCGGTTTCCAGAGGCTCCTCGTTGGCCCCCGCTGCCTCCACTCCCAACTCCGAACCCGATTTTACTAAAGCCACTCTTGAGAAGATCGATACCAGCGCGTGTCAGCTGCTCAGACGCATCAATGACCTGTGTGCACGTCGCAGAAAGCCAAATCATTGAGGTGATTGACAAAGCAATAGAGTTAGTGCCAGGTAGTGCAATGACTCCGTCGGATAGCGCGGTAAAATATCAACGCACGTGTTCCAACTCCGGGATGGATGGCCGTGTTGGGTCGACAACCAAGCTGCACAGATGAGCCACTAAAGAGCGCGGAGTCTCCTCGGACGACCCAGATTCCATATCACTCCAGCTGACGTGCTGCTGAGCGCATTCCTATATGTATCGTCGTGGCGAAGCGCAAGTAATGTGAGCGATACAACAACAACAACAACGAGCACAGCATTCGTGACAGTCGCCTCTGCGCCAGGAAATACCTTCAGTGGACCCAGAAGCCGCTCGACATGGGCCTCCACGGTGGATTTTGCCTCCAGTAGCTTGAGTTCGCCGTCACGCGAGCTCGAAGCCGTTGTGTTAGGCTTCTTTTGTGTACGTGGCGAATTGCTTCCATCATCCCAGTCCCAGTCGTCGCCTTCGTCCTCTTCTTGCTCTCTATCAGTAGTCGCAGCACCATCAGACGATGATTCCGATAACTTCCAGCTGACATACGGATAAATCTGCTCGAACAGTTCGGGAAACAGTGCTTGAACCGATGGTGGGTTCACCACCGCCGCCTGAACAACGTTAGCACAGACGGAATGAGTATCCGAGTAGTGCTCCAACCAGAAATACGTCTTCCGCAAAGGTTTGAGCGATAAAACATGAGGGTCTTACCTGCAGCACACTCTCCGTGAGGACCTTACGGAGCATCTCCAGAGTGAAATCTTCCATAGGCGCGCCTGAAGAAAGCGTGAACGCGTGGACCAGCAGCGTCAGCAGCTCCACCAGAGACATGAAGTCTTCCTGCGACCCAGTACCACCCGATTGCGCTGCATACTGCTGGCGCTGCACCGCGTCCGCCAGTTCGGGGACGATCCATTCGCGTGCGTCCGTACTCCGCAGTTGACTCTGCCTCGTCGCACGCTCCCGACACTTGTCCCATTGCTGCTGCGTCTTGTCCATCCGCTCCAGAGTCTCCAACACGATGACACCCAGCTCGATCAGCGAGCTGTGTTCGATGTTCGTGGGCTCACCAGCCTCCAGGATTTTAGCCATTCGTCGCAGAACCACGTCGCGGCCGCGCGTCTTCTCTCCAGGTCTCCGGGTCACAGCCGTTTTCTGGATGGCGCCCTGCTGAAGCAATGTATGCTCCACAGCCTGCAGTCGCTTGTCCAGGTCTCGTAGCGCCAGTTTCGCCGGCCGAAACGCAAGCGAGCGAAAGACATTTGCGCCGTTGGGAGTCGCTGGGTGGCACAAGCTGGCGCCACCTCTCCACGCAAGCTGTGCCACAAACTCGGACGGCTGGTAGCTCTCCGTGTTGTCGCCAACGAAGGCAGGAGCAGTCAGTGTTAGAGGTGTTGGCTCACACCCGTGGAGTGGGAAGATCTCCGTCACGTGGAGTTTCGTACGCTTCTGTAAAAGGAACGTCGAGTCACCGCAACACCACGTCAGAATGACATCTTGTGGGCTGAAATCCAGTGTGCACACGCCTTTCAAACCGCCTGCAGAGCTCTCATACCGTTGCGCTACTTCGAGCTTCATGCACTGAGTCCGTAGCGGGCGTCTGAGGCAAGAGAGCAAGGATACGATCCAGCAGAGAACTCCCAAACGAGCACGGGGACGCCAAGTCGCAGGTGCTGCAGTAGGATTCACAGTGCACGCCAATACAATCAGTCGTCTAGTCCGTGTCCAGAGAAGACAACACCCCAGTGGGAAAGCGGAGAGGTTAGCCCGCCACGTACCGGTCCACAATCATGATAGAGGCAGCTCGATGGCCTTGCAGAGCTTGCGCACCGATGTCCTCTTCCCGTTCGTTCAGAATCCGCAGTAACGTGTGGCCGATCTTGAGCGAAGTGGCTCCCAAAGCGAAGATCCGCTCCTTCACATCCAGCTGCGCACCCGAGACTAACTCCGCCAGTGTGTGAGCCAACAGGCGCATGGCACGACGAAAAGTGCTTGGGATATGCTCTGGCTGCACATCCTTCACGTGAGAGTACCTCTGTCCATCGATACCGCCAGCACTTTGAGCTGAAGGCATGGGTGTACTGGGTGCGTTCCCTTGGGCGGGGTCTAGCGCTTGGTGAAGCAGCAAAGGGAAGGCCGAGGCGCATACTGGATGGCACAGTACGAACACGGATGGTTCAGGCGTGAAGGTCTTGGACGACAGCAGTGGCACGTAGTTGAGCGGCAGATGCAGCACTTGGACACAAATCGCGGTGCTTTCAGGCTTCACTTGGAGTAATGGCGGCTTCTCCACGGCCCCCACAGGCGCCGGCGTCTCCTCCGCGTCATCTGTCCAGCCCCACTCCTCCTCCTCTTCATCTTTATCTTCGCTGTGAGCTGCGGGTTGCTGGGTCGCGGTTTTCGGAGCAAAAGGGACAGATATACTAGCTGAACATGAAGCGGAGGACGCTGTGGAGCTCGTCGGGAAGGTTCCTTGGGCTGATAAAGTCGATGCAAATTCGTCAAACCGCATACTGACGGCAGCTTTCGCGCCACTGGGCACAAGGCTGCTCCCACGCAGCTTCTCGAAGTCATAGCACTCGTGTGCACGCTCCGAGAGGCTGCTGCAGAGTGTGAGGCGACGTACGACGCCCATTGCCAGCACGCGGGCCAACAGCGGCTCATAGTCCCACAAGAAACCCGTGACAAACACCACTAGATGCTCCACCGCTTCGTTGTCGTCAGCCTCTGGTTCTACGGCTGCGTACGGACGTGGCGGCAACAGCAAAGAGCGCAGCTCCGCGGGAGTCGCACAGGCGAAGAGCGCATCGGCCGAGACCACGTTCTGCACGCCCAGATCGCGCAGAAGCAGCGGTAGCGCGCCAGCCCAGCGCAGACACTCGACAGCTCCCGTTTCGGCCGCCACCACGCCGCCCTGCAGCTGCTCCGCCACCTGCAGCACGCCGCTCAGCACCTCCTCCGCCAGGTTCACCGCCGCCATCTTCCGCTCCAGCTCACAATGCCAGCAACACGTGGAAGCTACTGTTATGTTAGGCCTTTTGTCGCCCTGTGATTGGCCCAAACGTCGTCACTTCTCGACCCCAGAGGGCGAATTCAGCGCCAGTGGCGTACGCCCATTGGCTGAAAAGCGACTCGACTGCCAACGCGCAAGTTGGAAGACACGCCAAGACACGAGCCAGTCCATATTCCCAGGAAGTGCATGCATCCCAGTGCCACGGCGCCAGCAGCGCATCGCCAGCGTCGCCGGTGCCGTCGCTCCCATCGCGAGGTTCTTACATAAACCGTAAGCATGACACGAGGTGGCCAACAGTCACTGCCGTTGGACTATGAACGTCTGCTGGGTGGAGTCCGCTGCGGAGACCTTCGGCTTCGAGCGAGTCTGTCCCTAACTGCAAAGGTCTTTGCAAGCAAGTCATCGCACGTGTGAGCAAGTATCGCAGGTTTGGCCGCGTCAATTGACTGCGCACCAACTTGGGGGAGTCAACTCTACAAGGTCGAGGCAGCGTCTTGGGCAAAACGATCGCGTCTAGCAGTTGAAAGCGGATACAACTGCCTCGCTGTTCTATCCAGAACTGCTGCAGGAGACTCTGTGGATGCTCGTCGGGGTGGAAGTGTATCGTACACAGAGCGGCATCATCGGCGCAGAACCGGCGGTTTATGCTGCCACCCTGCGCTTATAGCGGCTTGAGGCGTTCTTCACACGTCCTCCGTCACAGATACCTGCTCAAGGGAGGTTGCCAACACATGGAGCTCACCATCTGGGAAGCTGACGAAGTGTGCTAATTTTGTACCTAATTTGTCCTCATTGTCCTAAAATCAAGTGGAAATAAAAAGCATTGCTTGCACTTATTAGGACACCAGTAGGACAAAGCATCCGGCGCAAGTAGTATTGCTTGGTGTTAGTCATTTTCATGGTAGGCCGCAGGGATCTGCACCACCACCGGCCCAGCATGCTGAGGCGCTCTCTGACGACCGCTCCGTACAGCTTCAACCAAGTCAACGTAGCGCGCAGCGTCCTCCTTTGCCTTCTGAACGAAAGCAAGCAAGCTAGGGTGGGCCACCGAAAACCGCTCGCTGAAATCTCGGTTGTACTTTTCCAGCGGGTTATTTGTCCGGTTGACAAGCTCCACACCATTAGCCATCATCGCATTCACGTTCCACAGAGAAACATCGTAACGGCGTGCCCATGTCTTGCGGAAGTACTTCCAGAAGGTGTCCCATTTGCCCTTAGCCCCCGTCTCGTCCACCTGGCTTCGAACGAAAGAGATACCCTGGCAAACACAACAAAAAACAATTAGATAGTAATAATACATCAAAAATAGTGTTAAAATAGCAACTGCCACATGCCTGCTCGTCGATCTCCTCGACCAGGATGACAGTGAGGATGTCCATCTTGCCCGGCTCCATAGCGTTTGCGATCTGATCACCCGGAACGTTGAGCTTGAACAGCTTCCGCCGGAGTGCTTGCTTTCAGTGGAACAAACACCCGACCACGTAGACACGGGGGAATTGTTCCGTCACAGCGTTTAATAACGCATACTCGAAGTCGCACGTGATGTTCTCTGGCTCCAGCTGACGGTCTGCGTGAATGATGGCTTGGTTAGGGACTTGCCAGTAAGTGTCCTGGTCACTTGCATCCACCAACACGTAGAAGACGGGCACGTAGAGGTCGGTTCCGGAGTCGTACACCATGGTGATCATGCACTGTGTGAACGGCTTCGGAGTAACCCGAAATGTGCCGTCCACGAACAGCGTGGTATTGCGGTACCGCAGCAGATGGAGCAAGTCGGGATGAGCAAAGCCGAGGATCCGCCCCAACCTGTCACCGAGTGTGTGAGAAAAATTGAAGCGTAGGAATGGACGCATGTCATCATTCGACACGCAGCGAGTGGGTACATTCCCCACCGCTCGAAA
>JAADYK010000707.1:0-15227 GCA_023338225.1 Halophytophthora batemanensis
CCGAGTACGGCGGGCTCAAGGGACTCTACGCCACCAGTAACATCGTCTTCAGCAACGGCGAGTTCGACCCGTGGTCGGCCACGGGCGTGCTTTCGTCGCTGTCTCCGTCGCTGGTGGCCGTCCAGATCCCGGGCGCAGCACACCACTTGGACCTCTTCTTCTCGCATGCAAAGGACCCAGCGAGTGTGGTGGCAGCGCGACGTCTGGAGCTGCAGCACATGCGTCGGTGGGTGGCCGAGTTCTACAAGCAGAAGCAGCTGAACGCCAGCAACTAGGCCGTGAGATTCTTTGTGGGAGACGTCGGTTGAGCATCACTTTCCAGAACTTATGTTCCGGTCCCAATTATCCTGTCAGGGGAAGCAATGCTCTCCTTGCGTCAGCCACTGGTAGAATAGGAAGTTCTATGGATGGTGTAGTCGCTCAAATAGACGGCCAGAAGATACGAGTGGCGTTTCTGCGACGTAGTCACTTGGGGGTGTACTTGCCAGCGTCGGAGCTGAACTTGGCGTTGCCAAAAAACGCTGCGAATCCGCCGGAAGCGAACGTCAGGTGGTCGACGACGGGACCCAAGGATTCAGATCTACGGACAGAGCGCTGTTTATGGTGGCTGCCTTGGTCGACGCTGACTGCTATCGCGGTGCAAATTGAAGTCAACGGCTTCATGCAAACGCCAGTAGCGGCATAGCAAGGTCATCGTTAGGTATAGATCGCGGGCTCAGCTGTCCAGGGTATTCACATTCGATACGCGTCGTACCCACCACGTCCTGACTGCTCGTCCAGATGATGGAGGACCGGATCTGGTCGTTGATGCTGTCCAGCACTAGGTTTGCCGTGTAACCTTGGTCGACCGATATCCACGCGCGCATGACGCCCCGACCGTTCTTCTGGGAGCAGAAGGAGAGCTTGGAGTAGCCGTGGAAGCTCCCGCGTTGCACGAAACCGTGCCACTGCACTGGCGAGGAATCGGCAAAGGCAGCCATATTGTAGCACACCTGGGAGTAGAAGCTCCAGGTGCACGTGTATGTCGGGCCGCAGAAGTTGGACCTGTCGAAGAACACAACGGTTGCGAGTAAACACGGTTGAAAGCAGCAGTACAACGACGCGAATTTCGTGCTTTAGGGGCCACCACTCGTCTGCGGCGTGGCAAGACCTTCCAACCTGCGCAGGAAGGCACATTGGCACCATACACGGTGGCAAGCAGAAAGAGAAGGCTATCGCCGTGTCAGACCAGACCAGGAAAGCAAATCTACGGGGCAAATTTCGCCAACTGCTGCACCCAGTACAAGGCTCTCCAATTGTGAGTTGAGACGAAGTCAAGGGTCACACACATCTCAGCGAGGTACCGCATCCTACAATTGAAGAGCGTGTGCTGTAGTGTTGTGGATATGTGCGCGGAATTCCGTGTGCCGCACATCTGCTGGGCCAGAAGAACAACTGGATCGAAATGTGCGCCAGCGCAACAGGATTAGTGGCGCAGGGGCGAAGCAGCAATTTTGCCGCGCGGCCCAGTGCCAGGCAGGCAGTGCTCCCTCCATCTGGAGGTTAGTCGCGACTCCATAACTGTCAATCCCGTCGTTTGGCATATAACCTGCTGTCCCGGAAGGAAATCGAAGGAAACCTCGAAGCCTCTTATATCGGATGCAGGTACAGCATCAATATTCATTAGGTATAGCTGAAGCCGACAGTGTGTTGGCTCGGCTCTATGGAAATGAATGGAACTGGTACCTTGTTTAGCAAGATATCTGCTTTAGAATGAATTCTTAGGAACCCGTCCGTCCGAATATTTTCAACGTGGCATTGCGCCCGTGTCTTTCAAACGTATCTCTTCCCCATATATTCCCCACTGCAGGTTGATGTACAGAGCGAGCCAATCAGAAGCTGCGCTGAGCTGCATGGGACATGTTCACCCGTCAGAAGGCCATTCTATGCGTTTCAGTAGGCTAGGGGAAGGACAGCTCAGGTATGATCTTTGAGTCTATTCCGCCCGGAAGTCGGTCATTCTACCAAAGTCGCTGTCACGAGCAAGCCAACGCACGCGCAAGAAGCGGAGGCCTCGCCGTTCTTGCCCTCCATCCATCCCGCCGCTCGTCTCCGAGCTTGAGATACTTGGCTGCCTGCTTCGCCTTCGCAGCCTCGCAATTGCCGTCTCGCTGCCACCCACGCAAGTCCGTGCGTGACCTTCGCATTGACTCTCCCCCGACACACCACACATGATGGAGCTCGCCGCTGAAGCGGAGGAGGAGCAGCAGCGCTGGGCTGGCGCGGAGCTGCTCGTGTGCGCCGTCATCCAGCTCGTGCTCGTGAACGTCGCCTACCGCATCGACCGCCAGCGCGCCGCACCGCTGCTCTCCACGTCTTCGTGGGCCATCTTCTTCGGTCTCATCGTACGTTTGCCTATCCCACTCAGAGGATTGCTTGGTCCAGTCGCTGGGTAGTCGACTGCGCAAGGTGCTGACGCTGTAACGCTGTTTTTGTGCTGGTGATGCGACGCAGAGCGGTGGCCTTCTGGCACTCGTCTCGAAAGTGGTGCGTTCCTGCATGGTCCTTGCTCTCAACTCTGCTGGACCCGCTCACTCACCTCGCTTTTTGTCATGCGTGTCGTGCTTGTGAATGTACAGCGCGTGCAGAGCACGGGGCTGGACCCGCAGATCCTGTTCCTGGGGCTGCTGCCACCAATCATCTTGGAAGCTGGCTTCAACACGCAGCGCAAGGGCTTCTTCTCCAACTTCTCGGCTATTCTGCTGCTCGCCATCATGGGCACACTGGTGGCCACCTTCGCGACGGGTGGCATCCTCATCTGGCTAGGCAGCATGGGAATCATCACGCAGCTCACGTCGGCTGAAGCCTTTCTGTACGGCTCGCTCATCTCGGCCATCGACCCTGTGGCAACGCTGCTGGTGTTCAAGAAGTGCCGCGCGCCGTCGCTGCTGTTTAATCTCGTGTTCGGCGAGAGTGTGCTGAATGACGCAGTGGCCATCGTGATCTTCACGCTCTTCCAGCGCTTCGTCGAGTCGGGCAACACGGAGGTGGATCTGCAAGTGGCCTGCTACATGGTGCTCAAGCTCGTGAGCATTTTCGTGGGGTCCGTGGCTCTCTCGGGTGCCATCTGCTACTCCTCGGCCTACTTCCTGCGGCACTCGGACCCGGCATTGCGTCAGCACGCCACGTACGAGATCTCCATCATCTTGCTGTCCTCCTACGCGAGCTACTTGGCGGCGGACCTGTTCGAGCTCAGCGGCCTGCTAGCCGTCTTCTTCTCGGGCGTCTTTATCCGCCACTACCACATGTACAACATCTCCAAGGCCAGCGCCTTCGCCTTCAAGCATCTGCTGTCCACGATGGCCTTCCTGGCGGAGAACTTCATTTACCTTTACCTCGGTCTCAGCGTCTTCGCCTACTCGGACTCGTTCATCTGGGACTGGAAGTTCATCTTCGCCAACTTTGGCGCCTGTTTGCTGGCCCGAGCCTTCAACACCTTCCCGCTCTGCGCTATGGCCAACATGGGTCGCTCCGAGCGCTCCAAGATCCCCTTTGCTTACCAGTTCGTCATCTGGTTCTCGGGTCTGCGCGGTGCCATCGCCTTCGCACTGGTGCTCAACGTGAGCACCAGCAACCCGGAGCACGCGGCCATTCTCAAGAGCTCCACACTCTTCCTCGTGCTCTTCACGACCGTCATCTTTGGTGCAGCTACAGGCCCGCTACTACGTTGTCTCGGACTCAGTGGGGAGACTACACCCGAGCTGCACGAGACCGTGGCCGAAATCACGGAGAAACCGGGCACAGGCGAGGCAGAAGAGGAGCTACCCATTGTTCGTACGCCTCGCTCGCCACCTGGATCTCACAGTGTTCACACGGCCTGGGTCGAGGTGGACGAGAAGTACCTGAAGCCCATTTTCGGTGGCAATCCGCGACCCCGAAGTGACTCGATGCGCTCCAGCTACCGTGCAATTGAGTGAGTCGAACCTCAGAGGGAATCGCGTCCAGTCAGCAGCGCTCGTTGCGTGGTGCTCCTAGCAGAGCACAGATAGGATCTAGTTCGCCGAAAGCCTGGACATGAATGCAAAGCAAACCCACGTGCTGTATGTACTGCTTAGCGAGGCCAATTTCCATTCAGGAGACTCTACGCAGAGCTCGAGCATCTGACCACAAGATCCGCACACGTCGTTCTCGAACCAAGACTTGAATCTACTAGGATAGAGGTTACCGTCCCTCTTGTCGTCGCTGGTGCTGGTGCTCCGCCTACAACTCCGCCGTTCGCATTCCCTCTGACGGTGCGGTGTGGCATTCCCCTCTGAACCTCAGACATTGAAGTCCCCGTGGAGATTCGCTGCGCTGCCGTTGACTGCATTCGCGGTGTCGTTGGTGCTGTGGGCGCATCTCTCCTACATCGCCAACTCATCCTTGTCCGGTGCGGCGTGGCATTCCCGCGCGCACTTCGCTTGCCCCAATAGCTCGAGAGAGCGCCCATTTGGTGATCTGCGGCCGACAACGAAGAAGGAACTAGCTGCAACCATGCGCGAGGAAGCAGAGGTTCAGACGCGCAAGGACTGGTACGGCTCGGAACTTCTGGGCTTCGCGGCCGTGCAGTTGCTGCTCGTGCACGTGGCCTACCGCATCGACCAGCAGCACACCGTGCCGCTCTTGGCCACTTCCAGTTGGGCCATGCTGCTCGGCGTCCTCGTACGTCGCACTCCACTCTGGCCAACTCTGCTGTACTCACCTCCGTACTTACTCGCACCTTTGTTGCACTGGTCCAGGCTGGGGTCGCAGTCATGCTCGTGTCTCCGCAGCACGTGCAGGACATGGGGCTGGACCCGGAGCTGCTCTTCATGGTGCTGCTGCCGCCAATCATCCTTGAGGCCGGTTTCAACACGCAGCGCAAGGGCTTCTTCAACAACTTGTCCGCCATTGTGCTGCTGGCCGTGGGTGGCACCCTGATAGCCACCGTGGTGACCGCTGGCTGTCTACTCTGGCTGGGCTGTCTGGGGCTTGTGACGGCTCTCACGCCAGCGGAAGCCTTCCTTTTCGGCTCGCTTATCTCAGCCACGGACCCCGTGGCGACGCTACTGGTCTTCAGGAAGAGCCACGCGCCGTCGCTGCTCTTCAACCTCGTCTTCGGCGAGAGTGTACTCAACGATGCTGTGGCCATTGTCACCTTCACTCTTTTCCAACGCTTCGTGGAGTCCGGCCACACGGACGTGAACGCGTCCGTAGCGCTCCAGATGTTCGCGCAACTCCTGGCCATTGGATTGGGGTCTGTAGCACTCGCAGGTGCTGTGTGCCTTGGGTCAGCTTTCATGCTGCAGCGCGCGGATCCTTCGATGCTGCACCGTCATCCCAACTATGAGATCGCCGTGCTGCTGCTCTCCGCCTACGCCAGCTACGTGGCTGCCGACCGCGGTGGCCTCAGCGGACTCGTGGCCGTCTTCTCCTCGGGCGTCTTCCTGCGGCACTACCACCTCTACACCATCTCCAAGGCCAGCGCGTTTGCCTTCAAGCACCTGCTCTCCACGGTGGCCTTCCTGGCCGAGAACACCATCTACCTCTATCTCGGCCTCAGTCTTGTGGCTTACCGCGCCGCCTTCTACTGGGACTGGCGCTTCCTGCTGGCGAGTGCCCTCGCGTGTGTGCTAGCACGCGCCTGTAACACCTTCCCGCTCTGTGCACTGGCCAACTGCAGTCGTGGTGCCACGAACCGCAAGCGGATCCCGCTCTCCTACCAGTGCGTCATCTGGTTCTCGGGTCTGCGCGGAGCTATTGCCTTTGCACTTGCGCTCAACGTGCGCACCAGCGACCTGAGCCACGCTGCTGTGATCAAGGGCTCCACGCTCGTACTTGTGGTAGTGTCGACGATCGTGCTGGGAGCTGGATCGGGTCCATTGTTGCGTGGTCTGGGCCTCAGTGGACGCACCAAAGGCGGCTTCGAGCACCACGACTCGCTCTCCGTGCGTCAGCGCGAGGACGAGCAACCGCTGCTGCCAATGGAGTCCCCCGCGACCAAGACGCGCGTGCATAGCGCCTGGGTGAAGCTGGACGAGAAGTACCTCAAGCCGCTCTTCGGAGGCCGGCCGCGCACTGCGGAACTCAGCTCGTTCGCCTAGCTCTTGCTGAAAGTGCTTGTGCAGGTTGAAGTGCTTGACGCTGGAACTGATTGGTATAGTGTACAGGTACCTGCAGACTCAGCCAATCAGGAGGCGATTGATCCCAAGTGTACCGGGAACTTTACTGAACAGTTTACGAACCCAGCGCACACTCATCAGGGCTGATGCACATCAAAAGCGACGGAAGCAGAAGCGAAGGCCGATACTAGCGTTACCCGATGAACTCTTCCGTGCTCCGCATCCCGGTGATCTCCACCATCGAGGGCCTGGGCGCTGCTGTTCGCCAGCAGCTTCAGCGCGGCTCGGCGTCGCCCGCCGGTGAGCTCTTCCGCCAGGCGCAGCTGGAGATCGTGGACGTGACGCCACCCGCGCCCCAACAGACCTGGGAGCTGGATGCGCACCAGCAGCAGACACTGGAGGCCGCCGAGTTCCTGTTGGCAGACTCCGCGCTAGGCGCTTCGCTGCTGCTGGACCGTGCGCGTGATGGGCTCCCGCAGGAGCAGCCGGAGCTGCTGCGCAATGTGCGCTGGGTGCAGTCCACGTACGCCGGCGTGGAGCCTTTCTTCCAGCAGCTCGAGGCAGCTAAGGCAGCCAAGCCAACCTTCACGCTTACGCGGGCTGGCGGAATCATGCCCAATGCCATGGCGCAATACGTTTTTGGGTGTGTCTCCTGCACCTGCGACTGTAGCTCTTGTGTTGGACGCGGAACTCTGACTTTCTGAGGGTCATACCCATGTATTTGCTGCTGGAACTGCTGGTCTTGTTGTGCAGATGGATCATCGCATTGGAGCGTAAGTTCCTGGAAGTTCCAGATTTCCAAGGGCAGCATCAGTACGCACGAACGGAGCTCAAATACCGCTCCTTCCGCCCACTCACCGTGGGGATCTTGGGGCTGGGTGAGATCGGCCAAGGTATCGGGCGCTTGATGAAGGCTGCAGGCTTCAACGTAGTGGGCTTCAAGCGGCGAGTGAGTCCCGAAGACTCTGTCGATCTGCAGGAGAGCGCTGACCGGGTTTCTAGCGACCTGGCGGACGTGCTGAGCTCGGCTGACTTTGTCGTGAACGTCCTGCCCAGCACGGAAGCCACCCGTGGTTTGCTGAACGCCACGAGTCTCGAGGCTTGCCGTGAGAAGAAGCCTATATTCATCAATGTCGGTCGTGGAGACGTCATTACCGAGACGGAGCTGCTGCGTGCGCTGGACGACGGCGTGTTCTCCAAGGCGGTGCTGGACGTGTTCGAGACGGAACCGCTGCCACAGGAGAGCCCGCTATGGACCCACCCAGCTGTACTGCTCACGCCGCACGTGTCAGCTCTTAGTCTACCGGGCGAAGTGGCCGACATCTTTGTCAAGAACCTCAACCTGCAGCTGGCTCAGCAGCCCATGCTGTACCCGGTGGACTGGGCGAACGGGTACTAAAACCAGGAGAAACGCCATACTGTGGTCACTAACTGCAGTGAAAAGCATGGCACGATGAAGTCTGTTCTATGACATTACTCGAAGAGTGGAGAATAAAAGTAGTCGGTGCTGCCGATCTGGATCTGCTGTGTGTCCTGGTAGAGTTTCCGGCGCAGGTGGCGTCGAACCACATTGATAGGGTCCTGGCGCATTTGCTCCCACTCGTCCTCGTCCTCCAGAAACCGATCGCGATACAGCGCCAACGCGCGCATGTGGCGGTCTTTATGCTGTCGGATCTCGGAACACCGCACAAGCAAATCGTGCGAGTTCACGGTCACCAGTGGGTCTTGCGTCGCCTTCTCCACTGTCTCGATGTCACGGAATCGCCCCATGAGATGAGTAGAAGCGGTTGTCAACGTCTCTGTCACTGGCTCGGAACTGTTGTTGGAAGACGTGTTCGAAGTCTCTCCAGTCGTGGACTTGATTCCTATCAACTGCGCTTGTGCGGTTGTACTTGCTGTTGGAGACTCTGCAGCGGGTGTGCTCTTCTTCTGCTCCAATTGCGCCACCTTGGCTCTCCAATTGCGCTTCTGCCACGGCGAATCCTGTCGTGTTGCCACAGTTAGTGCAGTCATTCCACTGATGAAACAAAAGCGCAAAGATGCAAAGCGTACCGAGTGCATGCCTAGGCGCAGCTTGGTGTCGTCAATCTCGTGGGGTTTGCGTGGCTGGATGCAAGGCTGTCGCGCATTGATGAGTCGTAGACGCTCCCGGTGTGCATTCTGCTCCTCGAGGATCCGTTCCTCCTCGATCACCTTCTTGTCGGCGTCAATGAGCGCTTGGGTCATCCGCTTCTCCTCTTTGTAGTCCACCAGGGTGTTGGCCAGATCCACGGCGTTACGCAACTTGACCTTGCTCATCGATTCCTCTAGACTGGCCTCGATAGCGTGTGGATTGTGACGGAAGTGCAGCTCGCCGGCGTTCTGCACGGAGAGAAGTTGATTGGTCTTCTGTCTTTGAACCACATGCTCGTCCAAGAAGTAGTCCCCCACCGCTACACGCATGTCAATAGAGCTGCAGCAGATAGAAGTGCACTTCCCAACCCTCCCACCTATGCAGTTTCTACGCGGATCAATGGCAAGACGAACCTGCTTGGATGTGGCAGCCATTCACGGTCATTTGCTTCTGCTGAAATGCTGCAACAAGCTGCAGAAGACAAATAATGTTGTCCAAGAACAGTCAAGCCCCTAACTGAAAGTCATACCGTACCAATCGACACATAAGAAGGACGAACCTCGAAGCTCTCGCGGTCCTGGTGCTTGGAAAACTTGGCGGCTAGTGTGTCCGTCAACTTGGCCGCAGACTGGCAAGTTGGCAGGGCTGGTGCTGATTGCGCGGTAATGTGAGTACGAGAGAGCAGGAGGCCTCCTGCTGCACGACCTCCGTGGCGTGGAAGTTTGAGGGTGTCTACAGCGCGGATGGTCAGTCGTCGAGAGCGCTCACACTGCGCCACACAGTCAACGAATGTGGTGGATTCGAAGAAGTGATCGTCACGCTCGATCGTTCCCCCTACTTGTTTGCTCTTGGCACGCACATAGTGTCGCTCCTCGCTTAGGAGATCGTCAAAGGTGCTGATGGGATAGTTCCACGGCTCGTCGTCCTCTATGACCTCCACACCTTCTGATCGCTCTAGTTGCTGCCCAGCACTCGTAGTAAGTATACCTCCGATGTTGGACAGTGAATGCTGTGACTCTAACTTCACAGCCGCTGGAGATGCCGAGTGAAACACTTGCTGCAGCAGTTCGTGTTCGGTCAGGTCATCCGTGTTTTCAATGACGTCTTCTTCGAACTGTTTGGTATCATCAGCAGTCTGTGCCACCTCCTGGCCGCTTTGTGTATCGATTTGGAAGCGCGTCAGCACTCTTGGCTGCGGAATGGCTGTGATACGTGCATCATTGCGCAGGATCTGCTTGATGGTCATGCGAGTTCCATCAAAGCGTCGCTTACTGCTGTCGGCTCCTTCTCCTAGTGAACCACCTCGTCGCTGCACTTTCCTGGAGTTTACAGTAGACTTGACCGGTCTTCCATCGTGTGGTTTTGAGCCTGACAATCCTGGAAGCCGGAAGTATTCAATAGGCTTCCCACGTTCAGCTTCAAGTTGGCGGATCTCTAGATCTGTGATCCACTCGCCGTTCAACATCAGCAACATGGGGAAGCCGCGTCGTCGTGGCAGCTGGGAGCGGTACGCCATGCTTCTTGACGGTGGCAGCGCAACCTCGGTGTCTTCTCCAAAGCGCTTGAGTGCGTCATCCTTGGCTGTCATCAACAGGAACTCTTCACCGGCACCTGTGGCCTGAGAAAGCAACGCCTCCAGCAGGTACAAGCGGTTGTGCTGCAGTCGCAATGGGTTGTCGCGCGCGTCCAACTCGCATAATCGTGGAGCGCGCGAGAGTGCGAAGATATCTTCGAGCACATGCAACAAGTTGTTGTGTAGCAGGAGAACTTCCAAGCACGGCAGCTCTTGAGACACGCGAGCTCCTGGGAAGCGCGTGAGTTGGTTTGCTGACAAATCCACTCGTCGCACGCGCTCGAGCGTGAAAAGTGTCGATGGTACAGCCAAGAGCCCTCGGCTTCTCAAGTCTGCGTTCTGTGTGTGCTTGTCACAAGGCTCCTTGGTCTTCATCGAGGTAGTCATGCTTTCTGCTTGCAAAGGACTCCAAGGCCACTCTCCAACGCTTACATCGGATAAAAATACGGGAGTGTTACGAGGCTCATTCCTGGTCCATTGCCGCCAAAGCGATCCTCGTGAAACGACACCTCCTGCTGCAAAGCGAACCATGGCGTCCACGCTTCTAGACGAGCTGCCGTGTCTTCTGGCTGAGGCCGACGAGCTCATGTCACGTCTGGGGTGCTGCATGGCGCTGTTGCGTCCGCTGAGGTTACAGACAGCTACGTCCGCTTCAAGCTCCGACGTGTTCAAAACGACGAGCGACCAGGATGGTGTTTCCGCATCTTGGGGAGCCTCTCCGGATCACGACGCCCGCGCTGCTGTCGACTTGCGTGAGTTGAAGCAGAGGCTGTCTGTGATTGATACCGATGCGATCGTGCGGGTCTTTGCGCGCCATTTCTTGTCAGCGCAGGCCATTCCTGTCGAAAAGCTGGACGCCGTCTTGCCAAGCGGAGACCTTCAGCGCAGCGCATTACATAGCTTGGCAGCTGCGGTGCACCAGGTCATGAAACGACTCCACCACTGGCAACAGACAACGTGGGAGGCACTCACAAGGTTCTTCGCTGCCACCAACGACACCACTGGCGCGGACTTGCTCACGCTCGACAGCCACCCAGTTCTCACACGACTTGTGCTCTCCACGGTAGCCAAATACGTCAAAGTGGCTCTCTTCTGGACCTCGTTCACAGTCATCTCGGGTCTTCTTGCCCTTCACGACTTTCTCCAGTACACACAGACTGCAGTAAACGCTCCATTTTCAACGCGGGTGGCCAATTCAAATGTACAGCCAGCGTTATTCATACCGCTGGAGCACGTCGACCACCGCGTGAGCGAGTTCATGCTGTACTTCGGCACGAATCCACTGCTCGCCATCCAGCGCGATTTCCAGCAGCATATCATGGACGGTGGGACAGCTCTCGCAGCCCTCGCGCTCTCGTGCTTTGCACGATACCGAGCATGCCACAACCTTGAGAAACTCCGAGACCAAGGTGTGTTTGACCTTGAACCGCTCGTGGGCGGAGCCTACGCGTCCCGCTCGGTATTTCCGGATCTTCTCGACACCGCTGACATGGCCGACTGGGTGCTCTGTGTGGTACTCTGTGTGCCTAATCAGCTTCACGCTGGCGCCTCTAAAACCACGTCCGAGGTGAATTTACCGTCGTTGAGCAGTGCATCAAATCAGACGGAACTCTGGCGCTTCATGGAGATGATCGCAAGCGAACGACTCGTCCTCGTACTGCATCGCGACCATGCCGTCAACTTGCACGATCTACTCTTCCAGCAGATTACATCCGCGCTCTCGACTGCCTCCATGAACCTCACATCACCGACTTCGTCTTTCTCCGGCGTGCGGCCATCGTTGACGGCTCTGAAGAAGACGATGGGCACGCTCAGTAAACTGGCGCTGCGAACCTCTGGGACGTATCACCGCCAGCGCCGGGAGCTCGCTGTGTGGCTGCTTCAAAGCTGTCTTCAGCTATTAGAGCACAATGCGGGGCTTGTGGCCCCTGCATTTCCTTTCGTCCTAGCGACATTAGCGATTGCAAGAGACGAAGTCCACTGGCTGCTCAGCCACGCGCTCCCATCCACCTCTCAAAGAGGCCGCAAGGCACCGCTTCTTCCGAACCACGTAAAACCCAAGCACTTGCAACGCGCTATGGCCAGCTTTTCAGGCTCGGAGAGGGAACTGACAGAGCTTCTGGCCGCGTCACACCGTCTACATGGTTTTGTTCAGCAGCATGCACACTTGCTAATCGAGTACTACCAGGAATTCCTAGCGAAAGGAGACGCCGACAGTATTGCTCACTCTGTCCAGGAGCTACTGGAGTCAAAGCACGCGGACGCTGAGTCCGTTGGAGCTATGGCACCACTGCTCGAGGGGTTCTTACGGAATCAGAGGTATCGTCTGGACTCTGATTCAACAACGAGAGTCGGGTGGGTGCGTGAGTGGCGACAGGCCAACGCCCACTTTGCTGCCTGGCCGCACAACACCGTGATGTGTACGTTACGAGAGCGGATGGAGCTCGCCACTCGCCACGCGCAGTACGTGCGTGCAACTCGCGGTGTCTTGGCGAACGCAACTCGATTTTCCAGGTGTTGGTGGTTCCGTGAGGCCGTCTTCGAGCAGGGTTTTCACCGAACTCTAGAATCTACCGACCCATCAAGCTCCGTCGCGCTTCTCGAGATCCTGTCGGGAATTTGGGAGGGTGAATACGCACTTGACGAGCTGGTGGACGAGCACGAAGCGGTCCAGGAATCCGGTAGGATGGCGCAGCTACTCGGGGACTTGCAGGAAAAGATCGCACATCAGCTGGAGATCGATCTGCTGGCTGTAGTGCGCCGGGACCTAGAGCTGCAGCACGACAGAGACTCAGTGCCGAGCGAAGATCTGGACCCACCAGAGAGCAACACGGGATCTTCCGTTGTTCGCAGGATGACGCGCTTTTCACGCGCATCGTCCAGCAGCGCAGAGGTTCGACAGGCATCCCCAACAACTTCCCAGCTCTTGATCGAAGCCTCCGTTTCGCGTCGCAGTGGTAGTGGCAATGCCAAGACTGCTCGTTGTGTTGGGCAATGTCAATCTGAGGCTTTCGTAGCTGGTGACCGGTGTCTCGCACTGGCTCACGCTCTGCTTAACCACCTCGAACCGCATCCACGATCCAGAACCATGACAAAAATCATCGTAACGCGCATCAAGGCCTGCTTCTCGAGTTTCTTACGCGGTCTGGTGCTCTTGCCACTCTCTGGGTCGGCCACAGAGACGTTTGCACTGCGCTGCTCACTTCGCCACGCTGCGGCAGAAGTGCAATGCTTCCTGAGCGTCATCTGGAGGCTCTTTGGTGGAGACGTTGTCGGTCCCAGCGACTGCAGCTTGACGTTGGGTAGCACGCTTCATTCCATGCTCATGGAGACACTCTCGGTGGAATGTGGCTCTGCTGGGTCTCTTATGCCAAAAGATCAACGTCTCCTGGACTGGGCGCTTGGCAAACTGCAGCCGAATGAATCGGAGCTTCAACAATGGGGGCTCGTAGACCGCCTCGCCTGGTTCTACGTCGTCCTGGTGACTCGTAGATGCTACTCATCGTCAAGCACCAGCTTGCCTTTGCCGGTGTTGCTCGCGTCTGTGCCTAGACGAAGCCTTGTGCTACCTCAAGAAACCCACACGGAGCTTGAACCGTACGAGTACACGAGCCCCGAGGCCTTGCAGTACCTTGTAGCATTGGTTGGCACTCGTGGAGTCGATGCAATTTGCTCTACCGTCGCGAATTTGATCGTGGTGCAGGTTCAAACGCTGCGATCCACCCTAGAAGCTGAACACCCGGCGCTACTTGCAGTGGATGCGGCTCTGGAGAGCCCCACTACTCTTGCTGCTGCTTCGACTCAATGGCGATCGCTGGACAATGTGGCAGCGCAGTTCGTGCGTCTAGGGACCGCGATCTTCTTGCTGCAGCTACTTCACGCGTCTCTAGACCGCACCTCCAATACGAACGCCTGGGAGACGCGTGTGGCTTCTCACTTGGCTTGCGAATCACGGCAAGACGCCGGTAGGCAGTCTACGTGGTCTCGTCTACTGCCTGCGGCCTGCGCCGCCTGCTTTCACGCCAGCGTGTGGCGCCGCACGACGTACCTCTCCAGTGTCGAGGCCACAGACAGCAACGCGCACCTGATGGGCTTAGCAATGGCCAAGTTGCTGCCGTGTCCGAGTCGCTCGCAAGCCGCGCTTCGCTGCGCCGTCACGGCATTGGCCCGCGTCTCCAGCAGCACTAGCAGCTCGGGTCTTGGCAAGTCGAAGCTGCAGCTTCAACTCCAGTCGGCGACGTCAGAGCCCAGCAAGCGCGCTCTCTTGGAGGCTCTGCGGCTGCTGGTGGCCCATGCGACCGAGACAGGCCGCGGTGCCTCGGATGGTGACCACGCCGACCCAGTTGAGCGCCTGGAACTCAACCTGGAGCTTGGGCTGGAGCTGGAGCTGGAGCGCCTGCTGCCCCACGCGGCCCTGGCATTGCACATGACGGCGTAGCGACCGAAGATGGCTTGAGGTCTGGGCGCTTGAGACTTGAGTTCCCCAGACGGATGAGTGGGCATGTCCTGGACCCTGGACCGCCCTGGTCGGCAGACTGCCATCATCCGCCAGTCTCATGTGACCAATGGGTGGGCCAAGCTCGCTAGGACAGCTACAGATGAGTCCTCGCATCGCACCTGGCCCAGTCCGGCTTGGAGCTTCTGGACGCATCGTTGCACTGCAACCTGGTTTCGAGTATGCTTGCAATTGCAGCGGGAAGTGCGGCGCTGATGACAGGTGCTGCAGTGCGAGCGTGAGCGTGAGCGTCTCGCATTTCCTGCCGCCTGTTTGTCACCGCATTAATCGGTCCTGCAGATCATGGACGGCGCTAGGCTAGCTGCATGCATACGACTCGTCTTGCGTCCCGCCCCGTCGGGACTACAATTGCTAATAGCATTCCCGTCCTTTTCTAGCGATTGGCCCAGCGCGCACGAAGAGGGGCCTGGAGATCCGAAGCCACTTCGAATTGACTTTGGGTCCTCGAACCACGCTGGTAGTACATGTAGTGGCTCACGTGCGGTTCGAAGCTCCCAGTCTTGGAGTCTCCGCCGCAGTTGGCGCCGCGCGCTGGGCTGCAGGCTGGAGCTTGGACTCGAGGCGGCACGGCATTTCGCCAGGACGGTGGTCGACGTTTGACTCGAGCGCCAGTGGGAAAGACAAGCCGAGCGATCACCAAACGCCGGTCCATGCACGTCGCAGTCAACGCCGGTCGTCGGAGCGCCGCTCAGCCAGGATGGGCGAAGTGCAGGTTCCGGAGCAGAGCCGCTTGCCATCCACGGCGGCGTGTGCGGCCCTCAAACAAGCAAGCTCCAGGTGGCTGGCCGCTGGCCATGAGAATGGGCCGCAGTCATGTCGAGGTGTCGAAACTTTCGACTCGAAAGCGCGCCAACACGGCCAGCAGCTCCGCAGGAAGCGCACGCCATGGACACAAATCGCAGAGTC
>JAADYK010000708.1:0-15164 GCA_023338225.1 Halophytophthora batemanensis
GGACCACCAGCTTTACAAAGTGTTTGAAGCCGGCTACCAGCTTGGTCTCGAGACGCTCAACGAGAACCTGCCGGAGATCAAGGAAATCAAGACAGAACTACACTTCCCTTTGCCTTCTTCGACACCATCAAGCACCACGAGCGGGACGATGACGGCCGCGGTGTCGCTGGTGCTCAAGCCACCTGTGGAGGAGCTGCGCACAACGTACTACAAGGCCATGAAGAAGTTTGTGGCGCGACCCACCAAGTTCGGTGGCTTTGCCAACCCGCAGGTCTTTGCGGCCATGTGTGACGCGAACGCCCGCAATCTTGTGCGCGTGTACGAAGCTTGTGAGAGGCTCTTTACGCGACTGGAGACGCTGCTTTTTGAGTACGAGCACTGGAGCTTTCTTGCGAGACTTGCCAGCGGAGGAAGTGTAGACTTGGATGCACTCATGGAGACAACACTGCAGGAGCCTGCTGACTGGGAGCTCAACTTCAAGACACTGCGTAGCAAGCGTAAGGAAAGCGAGAAGATCCCGGACTTTGTCAAGGTGGACTGCATTCACCTGTCACTCGTGCCGTTCAAGCGCGCGCTAGATGACCATCTGCAGCGCTTCGCTGAGGCGCTTCTGCTCTCATTGCGCAAGAGCACCCTGGGTCACCTTCGCGTTGTGGAGGACTTTGTGGACGGCGCCATGGAGAGCCTCAACAAGCGGCCACACTCTATCGACGAGATCAGCGCCGCACAGATCGAGTGGAAGAACCTGAACGCCTGCAAGAACGATGTGCAGGCTCACTTTACACGCGCCGAGAAGAAAAAAGCACTATTGCTGGCAGTACTAGGCGGAGGCAGCAGTGCTGGTATGAGTGGTGCCAGCTTGGACACGGGCGAGGTGGAATCACGACTGGCACAACTGCCCACGCGCTGGGAGAACTTCGAGATTGCGCTGGAAGCCTTTAACGACATGATTGACGAACAGCGCGAAAGCCTCAAGGGTGAGATCGAGGCGCAGGTCGTGGATTGCAACATGGAGATCGATAAGTTCCGTCAGCGCTGGATGGCACTGCGTCCCGTGGAGGTGGCATCTTGGGACGACGATGTATTGCACAAGGTGTACACTGCCATGAGCGAATGGCGCGAGAAGCTAGACGAACTCAAGACCCGCAGCGACACGCTCACGTCTAATTGCACCGCATTTGCTATGCCTGAGCCGGTGTTTGATGGCCTTCCGTCGCTCCAGGAAGATGTGGGCAAGCTAGAGAACAACTGGAAGACATACCGCGAGTTCCGAGAGGAAGTTCAGTCTTTGGAGACGCAGGACTGGTTTGCTTTCTGCACCAACATGTTCGCTCTGCCCGATTGTGCTCAAAAGTGGGCAGACGCCGTGAAGGAGCAAGCTGCCCAGGCCACCGAGCGCACGGTCGTCGTGGACAAGATTCTCGAGTTCAATACCAACGTGAAGCGTTCCATGCCGACACTCAAGCTCTGTCGAGGCGAGCCATTCAAGGACGACCACTGGACGCAGCTCTTTCGGAAGTTGGGCTTCCCACGGAGTGTCGAGAAGGCCAACCTAACTGTCGCACACTTTATAGAAGTCTTTCCCGTGCTGGAACTGCCAGCCACGCTGCAGTTTGTTAAAGTCTTGCATGCGCGAGCCCAGGGCGAAGTCACGATCCGTGATGCGCTGCAGGAGCTTCGAGCCTGGACAGAGACGGCGGAGCTATCGCTGCTGTCACACGAGCACGACGGCCGCACAGTGGCCATCATCAAGGACTGGAAGGACCTGACGCTGGCACTGGGAGACAACCAGTCGCTACTGGCTTCGCTCAAGGAATCGCAGTTCTTCAAGCCGTTCGAAGGCGAAGCCATCCAGTACGAGGTCAAGATGGGAGTGCTAGACCAGGCTCTCACGCAGCTCAACCTCATCCAGCGCAAGTGGGTCTTCCTCGAACCCATCTTCTCGAAGGGAGCGCTGCCGTCTGAGCAGAGTCGATTCCGTCGCGTGGACGAAGAGTTCACGGACATTATGGCCGCCGTGGAGCGCGACCCAAAGCTATTCAACCTTGCGGACGACATGCTCTTCCCGCAGCTTGTGGAGCGACTCGGCACGATGGTGGACCAGCTCGAACGTTGTCAGAAAGCGCTGGCCGACTTCCTCGAGGAGAAGCGCTCGCGCATGCCGC
This sequence comes from Halophytophthora batemanensis, assembly GCA_023338225.1. Classification (NCBI taxonomy): domain Eukaryota; phylum Oomycota; class Peronosporomycetes; order Peronosporales; family Peronosporaceae; genus Halophytophthora; species Halophytophthora batemanensis. The sequence goes on from JAADYK010000708.1 coordinate 2,166, forward strand.
GGTTTTACTTCATCGGCGACGAAGACCTATTGGAGATCCTGGGTCAGTCGCAGAATCCTGCGGTGATACAGAGCCACCTCAAGAAGCTCTACCAAGGGGTCTACCGAGTCGAGTTCTCCGAGAAGCAGGACCAGATTGTGGCTATGTTGAGTGCTGCAGGTGAAAGCGTGAGGCTGCACGCCCCTATGCCCGTCACAATCGCAGTCGAGGAGTGGCTTGAGACCTTCACGAACGAAATGCGGCGTACTATCCGCGTTCTGACGGCGCAGTGCGTGAAAGCTGAAGCTCCGGACTACCATGCGTTCCCTTCACAGGTACTGTGTCTGTCGGAGCAGATCCGGTTTTGTACTCAAGCTGAGGAAGCTATCAAAAACGGAAGTGTCTTGGACCTGAAGCATAATCTGCAGGAGACACTGCGTGAACTGACATCGTTGGACTTGAGCACAGAGCTGCTCATGAGCCTCAAAGTGAAGGCACTTGTACTGGACCTGGTGCACCACATTGATGTGTGCGACCAGCTGCTGGCCGCTAACTGTCGCTCCGTGAGCGACTGGATCTGGCAGAAACAGCTTCGCTTCTATCTCGACTTGAGCGTCAAGTCCAAGGAGGCACCGCCGTGTGTGATCCGCATGAACGATGCCGAGTTCGCCTATACGTACGAGTACCAGGGTAACGCACCCAAGCTTGTGCACACACCACTCACAGACAAATGCTATTTGACCCTAACGCAGGGTATGCATATGGGCTTTGGAGGAAACCCGTACGGTCCGGCCGGCACGGGCAAGACTGAGTCTGTGAAGGCGTTAGGAGGTCAATTCGGGCGTCAAGTGCTAGTGTTCAACTGTGACGAAGGCATCGATTTCCAGTCTATGGGACGAATCTTCATTGGACTCGTCAAGTGCGGTGCCTGGGGCTGCTTCGACGAGTTCAACCGACTGAAGGAAGACCAGCTTTCAGCCATCTCGCAGCAGATCCAGGTCATCCAGGACGCCATCAAGGACAAGACGGCCACCATCAATTTGCTGAGTCGCTCCGTGGACGTGGACTTCAACGCTGGCATCTTCGTGACGCTCAACCCGGCAGGCAAAGGCTACGGCGGCCGCTCCAAACTCCCCGACAACCTCAAGGCGCTCTTCCGACCTGTGGCCATGGGTCGTCCGGACAACAATCTCATCGCTGAGGTCATCCTCTATTCAGAGGGCTTTAGCGAAGCCAAGGACATCGCTTCCAAGGTCGTTTCTCTCTACACGCTTTCCGGCCAACTGCTCTCGCGACAGCAGCACTACGATTGGGGCTTACGTGCACTCAAAGCCGTGCTCAATACGGCTGGAAAGATGCTGCAGGGTGCTAAGAAAGAGCTCGCCGCTGGTAAAAACAAGGACACTGCAGCAGAAAGAGAGGAATCCAAAGCCACAGAGCCCAAACCGGAGCGTCTGGGTGTTGCACAGGAGACAGAAATCCTCATCAAGGCTGTGCGTATCAACACGCTGTCCAAGCTCACATTCGTGGACTCGACGCGTTTCCTGGCGCTCATTGGGGACGTGTTCCCGGGTGTCGAGTCCACCGATCTGTCTGGTGGTGTGCTGGGTGAGGCTCTCCGTGAAGTGATGACCAGTAAGCCCTTCTTTCTACAGGCCGACGAGCTGCAGATCCGTAAGATGCTGCAGCTCAAGGAGTCTCTGGATCAGCGCATGGGTTGTGTGATCGTAGGACCTTCGGGTAGCGGCAAGTCCACGGTCTGGCAGGTGCTGCAGCAGGCGCTCATCAAATGTGGCCAGCTTGTCAAGACGCACGTGATGAACCCCAAATCCATGTCGCGCGAGCGACTACTAGGCCGAATGGACCTGGATACGCGCGAGTGGGAAGACGGCGTGCTCACGGCGGCCGCGCGTCAAGTAGTCAAGGAACCCGAGAGTGTGCGGTCATGGATCGTGTGCGACGGTGACGTGGACCCGGAATGGATCGAGTCGCTCAACTCGGTGCTGGACGACAACCACCTGCTCACACTGCCCAATGGCGAGCGCATCAACTTCGGACCGAACGTCAACTTTGTCTTTGAGACGCATGATCTGCGTTTCGCGTCTCCCGCCACCATCTCGCGCATGGGTATGATCTTCCTCTCGGACGAGGACATGGCTGTCCAGCGGCTCATGAGCAAGTGGCTGCTGACACTGCCACCTGCCAGCGACCCGAGCAGCGCGAACACGCGCGATGCACTCAGCCAGTGGATCGACGAACTCTTCTCCAAGGGACTGGAGGAGCTGCACAAATACGACCTGGTGGTGGCCACTACCACTGTAGGCACCATTATGAACGGCCTGAGCCACGTTGCCACGGCCACCACGCGCACGGAGTTCGTGTGCGCCATGATCCGCGGCTTGGGTGCAAACCTGGACATGGGTGCACGTACCTCCTTCGCCAAATCTCTCTTCATGATGGCCAATGAACGACCTCCAGACATGGGCGCACCGCTGGACTGCTACTGCCAGGGATCGACCTTCTACGCCTACGAGACCAAGCGCGACACATACGGCGCTATGGACGGCCGCATGGACCGCAAGGACCTTATTATGGACGCTGTGGTGCCTACTGTGAGTGTCCAGCGTGGCCTCAGACTTATTGAGCCATGGGTGGACAAGATGGAGCCTTTCATTCTCGTGGGACCTGAGGGGAGTGGCAAGAACATGCTCATTCGACAGGCCTTCAAGAACCTCAAGAGTGTCACGGTCTCTGTGTTGCATTGCAACGCACAGACGACAGCGGACCATGTAATCCACAAGATCGCTCAGTGCTGTTCACTCTTCTCCACTCCCACAGGCCGTGTCTACCGACCACGAGACGCCGAGCGTCTTGTGCTCTATCTCAAGGACATCAATCTGCCCAAACCTGACCAGTATGACACGTGCATGCTCATCGCTTTCTTGCAGCAGTTAATTACCTTCAACGGCTTCTACGACCAAAACCTCGAGTTCCTGGGCATTGAGAAGATCCAACTCGTGGCCTCTATGAACGCGGCCACGACAGTAGGACGCCACCAGCTCTCCACTCGCTTCACGGCCATAGTCAAGGTGGCATACATGGACTATCCGTCCACAGAGGAGCTCGCCGTGGTTTATTCCACTTTCCTTGAGGGAGTCTTCGACCCAGCCAACAACCCGCAGCTTCCTGCAACATGGCGAGACTCGGCGAACCGCGATCGCCTGGCCAAGAGCATCGTGGAGGTCTACGACACGGTCAAGGCCAAGTTCACTGTGGACGAGCAGCGCCACTACCTCTTCACACCGCGTGATCTGACCAAGTGGGTTTACGCGCTCATGCGGTATGACCTGGAGCACGAGGACGTGCTGGACGCACTGGCCCACGAAGGCCGTCGACTCTTCCGTGACCGCCTCGTGGACGCCGACGCGCGTTCCAAGTTCGACGGGATCCTCAACAGTGTATGGAAGCAGCAGTGGCGCCATGTCGTCAAGCTACAGGACATCTACTTCAGCTCTTTACACTGTCGTAAAGCTGGAGGCGGTGCTGATGGCTCCGGCACCACGGGTAACGGATCTGCGGCATTGCCACTGCAGCGTATTGGCAATGATGAGTTCTCGCAGGTTGTCTCACAAGGCATGGTACTCTATGAGCGCGAGGAGAAGGATCTGCACATGTTGCTCTTCGACGAAATCCTGGAACACTTGACCATAGTGGAGCGCGTGCTGTCTGAGCCGGGCGGTTCTCTGCTGCTGGTCGGTAACTCGGGTGTAGGTCGGCGGTCAGCCACCACTCTGATCAGTTATATGCTGGGCTACACACTCTTCTCACCAAGTCTCACGCGGCATTACGACGCCGGCAGCTTCCGTGCGGATCTCAAGGGGTTGCTGGTCAAGGCTGCTGTGGATGGTCAGCACCACGTGCTGTACCTAGAGGACCACCACTTCACCCAGGACGCCATTCTAGAGCTCACCAACTCCCTCCTCAGTTCCGGTGAAGTACCAGGACTGTACACGCACGAGGAGATCGAGCCGCAGATTGCACCGCTCAAGGAGATCATGCTTGAGAGTATCGGTACCAGCGGCCAGGAGCAAATTCGCACTGTCTACGACTTCTTCGTGGCACGTGTACGTCAGTTTGTGCACGTGGTACTGGGTATGGACCCACGCCACCCGCAGTTCGTGTTGCGCTGTGAGAGTAATCCAGCGCTTTACACACGCTGTGCCATCACGTGGATGGGTGAGTGGAGTGCTAGCAGCATGGCACACCTGCCAGAGCTGCTGTTGAGCGGATCTGAGCTTGTGGACAGTCTACCGAAGACCACACCGCTGGTGGCCAGTCTGTACGCGAGCAGCAAGGAGTTTGGGGCTACACCGCGTGAGTTTGTGTGTTTTTTGGGCGCCTGGCGTGCACTCTTTGAGGCGCAATGCAAGCATGTAGTACAGGAAATCCGTCACCTCAAGAGTGGGTTGGGTAAGCTGGAGGAGGCCAGCACTACGGTGGACGAACTGAGTCGGGCGGCCGTGATCAAGAAGAAGGACCTGAGTGCAGCGCAGATCTCGGCCGACGAGGCCATGGAGGAGATCAAGAACGCGCTGGACCGGGCGGCCGTGAACCGACGAGAGGTAGAGGAGCTTAAGATGCAGCTGGCCAAGGCTGAGGAAGCTACAAACGCACGCAAACGCGAGATCGAACAAGAACTGAGCGAGATCACTCCCATTCTGCGCACGGCCCAGGAGGCGGTGGGGAACATCAAAAGCGACAATATCAACGAGATCCGGTCGCTCAAGATGCCACCTGAGCCTATTCACGATGTGCTTTCGGCAGTGCTCATGCTGCTGGGCATCCAAGATACGTCGTGGAACTCCATGAAGAAGTTCCTGGGCAATCGTGGTGTGAAGGACGACATCCTCAACTACGATGCGCATCGTATCACACCGGAGATCTCGCGCGCTGTGACCAAGCTCGTGAAGAACAAGACGTCATCCTTCGACCACGAGACCATCTACCGCGTAAGCGTGGCTGCAGCACCTCTGGCCACATGGGTGAAAGCCAACCTCAAATACTCCATGGTGCTCAACAAGATCGAGCCGCTGGAGAACGATCTGGCGGAGGCAAAGCGGTCCCTCGAAGCTTCGCAGCAGCGGCTACAGCAGTGCGAGGCTGAGCTCAAGAAGATCGATGTTAAGGTGGACAAGATGAAGGTGCAGTTCGGCGAGAAGACCAAGGAGGCTGAGATTCTCCGCGTCGGACTTGAACAGGCCCAAAGCACGCTTAACAAAGCGCAGGGGTTGCTGGGAAAGCTTGGTGGTGAGAAGCATCGCTGGTCAGAGCAGGTCAAGGAGTTGGACAGCCAGCTCACTGATCTACCCGTGCGTATGCTACTGGCTGCCGCTTTCACCACCTTCCTGGGCAAGTGCTCCGAGGACGCTCGTGCTAGGGTAGTCAAGGACTGGGAACGTGAAATGCTGGAGCTCCAAGGCTCGGGCGGACGGTTTGACTACCGCAAGCTACTGAGCTCTGAGAGCGAGTTGCTTACGTGGAAGAGTATGGGCCTCCCTTCCGACAACCTCTCCATGGAGAACGCACTCATTGTGGCCAACGCAGGTGCAGACCGCTGTCCGTTCATTATCGATCCAGCCAACGCCAGCACGGCGTGGCTGCAGGCTGAGTTAGCTAAAGACGCGTCTCGACCACTGTCTATTGTTCAGGCTCAAGACTCTCGGTTCGTGAGTCTCGTCGAACAGGCAGTACGTTTCGGCAAGACGCTTGTCATCCTCGAGGTGGACCACGTGGAACCGTATTTGTATCCCTTGGTGCGCAAAGACCTCATCCGCCAGGGCCCGCGCTTCGTCGTGGCGCTCGGAGACAAAGTGATTGACTACAACGAGAACTTCCGACTGTATCTTGTGACGCGGAACCCGTCACCTCCGCTGGCTCCAGATGCGTTGGCAATTGTCAATGTGGTCAACTTCACGGTCACCAAATCTGGGCTGGAGGGTCAGCTACTAGGCGTAACAATCCAGCACGAGCAGCCTGAGCTCGAGCAGGAGAAGAGCGAGCTGTTGCGTCAGGAGGAAGAGTGCAAGGTGCAACTCGCAGCGTTGGAGAAACAACTTGTGGAGGCTCTGGCCACATCGGAAGGAGACATCTTGGAGAACACCATCCTGGTCGAGTCACTCACCAAGACCAAAGCTACAAGCGCCGAGATCGAGCAAGCGCTGGAGCGATCTGCGAAAAAGTCGGAGGAGCTAGATGAAAAACGCGAGACGTACTGTCCGTTCGCACATGAGGGTGCCAAGCTCTTCTTCCTGGTCAAGCAGCTCAGTGCAGTGAACCACATGTACCGTTTCTCACTGGCCGCCTTCTTGGGACTCTTCAAAGCCACATTGGCCAGTAAGATGGAGTCCTCGAGCACCAAAGATCGCATCTTGCGTCTAGTGCCGGTACTGGAGCTCAAGGTGCTCATGTTCGTCGGTCGTGCGCTCTTCAAAGAGCACCGGCCCATGTTTGGTATGCATCTCGTCCACGGTATGCACCCGGACTGCTTCGAAAAGCACGAGTACGAGTTCTTCTGCGGTGAATTGGTGGAGACCGAGAAGGGCTCCAATGGCGGACACACAGCACTACCGGATTGGGCCTCACCGGAGCGCAAGGAAGCGTTCTCACAATTAGCAGAGGCGCTACCGCGACTGGTACAGCAGTGCAAGTTTGAGAGCCACGATATGTGGATCCGCTGGGCCAAAGCCATGGAGTGCGAGCAGACTTTCCACCCCAAACTGGATCGCTCCGGCTCATCTGGAGGGCTATCAGCCTTCCAGAAGCTGCTCGTGGTGCAGACACTGCGACCTGATCGACTACAGAGTGCTATCGTCCAGTTCATCTGCAGCGTCATGCAGCTCAAGTCGCTCACGCCCCCGTCGTTGGATTTCCGAGCCATTGGAACAGAGGAAGCTACCAACACGACGCCAGTGCTGCTACTTACAACAGCCGGAGCTGATCCGTCCCGAGAGCTGGAGGAGGTGGCGTGTTCCGTGGTGGGGAAAGATCACTACCTGGAAGTGGCTATGGGTGGCGGACAACAGGAGAAGGCACTGAAATTGCTACAGTCCACGGCCGAGCACGGCGAATGGCTCTGTCTGCAGAACCTGCACTTGGTGGTGGCTTGGCTGCCTGTCCTGGAGAAGGCCTTTAGTGCACTGACACCAAGCCACAAGTTCAGACTGTGGCTCACCACAGAGCCGCACGACGCCTTCCCGCTTGTGCTACTAGAGCAGAGTCTCAAGATGACCTTCGAATCGCCACCGGGGATGAAGAAGAACTTGCAGCGTACGTATGCGGCCTGGAGCCCCGAGTTCGTGGGCCAGGGTTCCGTCGCAAGAGCGCAACTGCTCTTCCTGCTGGCCTTCTTCCACGCGCTGCTGCAAGAGCGTCGCACGTATATCCCGCAGGGCTGGACCAAGTTTTACGAGTTTTCTTTCGGGGACTTCCGTGCCGGCTCCAACGTGATGGAGCTGGCTTGTCGTACCAGTGGCAGTGGTTCCAATGGCTCCAATATTGACTGGCTCACGCTGCACGGACTCATGGAGAACGCCATCTACGGTGGCCGCATTGACAATCCCTACGACCTGCGCGTACTGCGGGTGAATCTCACGGCTTACTTCAACGCTGAGCTGCTGGGCGGCCACAAGAGCCTCATACGTGGCGTTAAACTCCCGCAGAGCTCCACACACGCTGACTTCCTGGAGCTTATCGACAGACTACCGGATAATGACGCACCTGTCGTCTTCGGGCTGCCTGACAATATTGAACGCTCTATGCAGCGCGCGCTCTCGAGCGCCGTCATCACGCAACTCAAGGCTCTGGGTGCCAGCCAAGAGGCTGCCACAGCCTTTGACCGCGAGAAGTGGCGTGCGCAGCTGGGACCCCTGCTTGAGAACTGGAGCAAACTCACGGTCGGTTGCCCGCTGGATGGCTCAGCGTTGAGCGGAAGCACTAGCGCTGGGCGGAATCTGCAGGCCATGGCACCGGCCGACGCCTTCGTTGCGCTGGAGAACGACTACGCTCTGGCTCTTGTACAGCAGGTACACGGGAGTCTTCAGGCGCTCAAGAAGGTCATTTACGGCACGGGGTTGCTCACGCCAGCCATCCAGACGGTAGCACAAGCACTACTACAAGGCAATGTGCCAGCGGAGTGGGCTGCACAATGGGAGGGCAGCGAAAGCGCCTCCACGTGGCTCCGTTCGCTGGCGTTGCGCAAGCGCGCATTAAGCGAGTGGCAGGAGGCGGTGGCAGCAGGCACGCTGCTGACGCGACCGCTCGACCTGTCCGAGCTGCTGCATCCAGGCACGTTCCTCAATGCACTGCGGCAGCAGAGCGCACGTGAACAGAAGTGCTCCATGGACGGCATGAAGCTGCTGTCGTGCTGGGAGCGCGAGCGTCTGGGCAGTGCTGGCACACAGGTGGAGTGGTTCGAGCTCTCACGCTTGCTGTTGCAGGGCGCAAGCTTCGAGGGAGGTTCGCTGTTGGAAGCCGTCTCAGACGCGCCGGAGCTATTGACTGTGCCACCTTGCTACGTGGCCTACGTGCGCGACGACGCGCCGGAGCTTTATGACCGCGAGAGCTGCATCCGAGCGCCACTCTACTACTCCACGGACCGCGAGCGACTACTGGTAGAGCTCTCCGTTCCCATCTCCGGTGATCATGCGCGCTGGGTGCTTGCAGGTGTTGCGCTCTTCCTCGGCGAGTAGAAGTTGTAGCACGAGACCGTAGAGTGCATGGGGAAATACTTGATTTGCTGCGGGGATACTTAACCTTCACTGATCCAAGGAGCGGGCCACCACTTCAAACGCACTAGTGCTGCTGGCAGTGCAAGTAGTCACAGCGAGGCGCTTTCCGCGTTCATGGCGTCAGATTTCGTTCGTAAGGCCAATGAAGCTGCCCAGTGCTTATTGTGGGAGGCATTGGCGTGCGAAGAATGCATCTACAGTCAACGTCGGCATGATGCGTCCATGAAGCGCGAATGCCCCTAAAAGAAAGCCGTACGAGCGTTCTTGCCAAGCTACCACTGAGCTCCTAGTGAGTGGCTGCTTTCTTTCGTGAGCTGGTCCTATAGCTTGTATGAAAAACACATTATGCGAGTCTTAGCGCGATCACACGCCGCACAGCTCGGAGAGGAGTGCCACACGCCCGATTCTCCTCACTATGCAGCGACAAACAAATGCAACGGTAGGCTCTCTCCATACCCCAGGCGAAGGCTCAACTCCCTAACTGTGAGCTGGCAGTGCCGGCAAGACCTTGGTGTTGAGTGCTCCCTTGATCGGTAGCGTGAGCGAGACCTCGTACGTTACGTCCTCGGGGCTCTCTAGCTCCATGTGGAACTTGCTCAGCAGTCCTGCCACGATGAGCTTCATCTCCAACATGGCCAGGTTCTTCCCGAGACACCTGCGAGGTCCCGCGTTGAACGCCGTGAACTTGAACGGAGAAACGCTGATGAGCTTCCCCGTGTCAGGGTCGATCCAACGCTCTGGCTTGAACTCCGTGGCGTCAGGACCCCACACCTGCGTCATACGGGCCATCGCGTACATGGGCAGACTCACCAATGTATTGCCCTTGATGAACGTTCCGTCGGACAGCACGGTGTCTCTGAGCGCCATCTTGTTCATCTGGGGCACCGAGGGATACAGTCGCAACGTCTCCCTCAGTGCCGCCTCAAGGTACACAAGCTCGTTGGCCTGGTCCATGGACGGGCTTGCACACGCGCCAGTCATAAGTTCGGGCAATTTTTCCTCGAGCTCTCGGCGAATCTTGCTCTCCACGTCTGGCTTCTGGTGGAGGTTGTAGAACAGCCAGCTCAGCGCCTGCGCTGTAGTGTCACGTCCAGCAATGAGGAAGTTCACAACAAGGTCGCGGAGGAACGAGGGATTGAGCGGCGTCTCGGTAGCGTCGCTGGATGAGGGAGCATTCTTGAGAAAAAGCGACACGATGTCGCCGCCTTCCTGACTTTCGCCGCTCAAGTGTTGTTGGAGGGTCTTCTCCGCAATGTTCAAGATGGTGGAGTTGATCACGTCCAAGTCTCGCTGAAGTTGGCCTTCCATCCCGACGCCCAGAAACCGCTGCATCTTCCAGAACCAACTTGGGCGGACAAAACGCCGTACCAGCGCGTGCTGGCACCGATCAAATGCCGTCTGGAACGGATGGTCCACCTCCACATCCAGGCAATCCATGTTCACACCAAAGCCGATGTCCGCAAACGCCTCCATGGTGAAGCGATTGAAGAGCCGAAAGAGGTCCACCGTTTCGTTACTCGAAGCCGCACGGGCCAAGATACGTTCCAGCACCAGCACATGCCGCTGGATGGTGCTAGTCATGGAGTCGCGAAGTGCGCGCATAGTGAAGAGGTTGCTGGCGGTCTTGTGCTGGTGCGCCCATTTGTCGCCGTCTGTACCGAAGATCCCATCGCCCAGCAAATCGTGTACGTATTGGAGCCTGACGGTGCCCTTGGGGAAGTTCTCGAACTGGTTCTTGAGCACGTCCTCGAACGCCTGTGGTGTGTACAGCAGTGTCTGGTCGTGAACGCCCAGCGTTTGCAGCAAGATCGGCGCACCCTTGGCGCGTTTGCACAGCTCCGTGATCCAGTCGTGGCGCACGGGCATGAAGCGAACCACGTCCCACGTGTTTCCCAGCACCGGGAGCGTGGACTCGGGGCGGTGCACAGCGCGGTGCGCTGGGCGCGCGTCCCCCGTCTTCTCCGTCTTTCGACCACTGCGTCGAGAGTATGCCGAGAACGTGAGCGCGGCGAGCGGGATCACCGCGATGCCGCCCAGGACGACCACCGCCGGGGAGGACAGCTCGCCGATCGAAAGCATCGCCGGCAAGTGCGCTTCTGACCGCAAATTCGCTTCTGGTCCACGCGGAGAATCCCGGCAGGATGTGGGGAATCACGTGATTTCTGTTTCAGATGGACTCGAAAGGTGCACTGCCCTACAAACTTCAACCCATTCGCTCACACCACTTTGTATTCGAGGGTGAGAGAGTCTACCGCTTAAAGTAGACACGAGAACCACTTCATGGGCTTCTTCTTGCTGCTGAAGAGGCTGTCTCCGTAGCGGAAGGCGGAGTCCGCGTGGTTGAGCTTGGTCACGTAGTTCGTGCTCGAGTACGTGTTGTCAAAGGTGCTCTGGTCGAGCCCCATGGAGCAGCTATCGTACTCCACCAGACCGTCGTTCTCGTCCGATTCGTGAGGAATCGTCTTGCCGGCCAGTACGTACACAGCCTCCACTACCGACACCAGGCCTGATCGGCTGCTGCTACAAAGCACGGCGTCGACGTTCGCAGCGTAGGCAGTCTGTGCAGCAGTGTAGGCCGCGTCCAGCGTTGTCGTGCTGTACGCACTGCCCTGGTAGGCCATTGACACAGCGCCGACCGGAGCCTCGCATTTACCAAGGAGGTCCAGGACGTCTTCCACAACGCTGGAGAGAGATCCGTCGCAGGCTTCTTGGAGGTAGTTTGAAGCCATGCTGCCTTTCAGAGGGCCGCTAGTGCCAACCCACGTCGTTGACGAATCCAACGACAAGAGACCGTTGGAAATGGCCCCAGACACCATCAAGTTCGCCATCGAGTGGGCTTGGATGATCGTGTCCTTGACCGTGCCACTCGAAGCATCGCTCGTGCCGCTGACTTGCACCAACAAGTCCACCAGACGCTGCTGCAATGTCTGGTCATTCCAGGCGTAGCCCTTCGTGTTGAGCGTGATGTACTGGATGCTTGAACAACACGGCGCGTAGTCCTCAATACCGTCGCCGAAGTACGAGCGCGGATCATCCGTCGTCATCCCGTAATCTGTGCTGCTGCCGTAGCCAGCGACGAACACGCAGGCACGCTGCGTGCTACCGCAAGAGCAGCTTGACTCCTCCGTCTCGGTCACCGCCTCGGCCAGCGACGCCATCCAGCTTGCCGCCACCTCTTCACGCAGCGCACGGTGGCCCCACTCGGAGAAGGACCGCGTGAGCAGCGAAATGCCCGAAGGAGCGATGGCCTGGTTCGCCGGCACCTGTCCACAGATGTCTGCAACACCAGCCGGAAGGGTCGGCACCGAAATGGCGGGAGCGCTTGACTCGTACGTGACGTCAATGTTCAGATCCGTGCCCAGGATCTTGAAGCCGTCGTTGCTCATCGGAGAGAAAGCCGAGTTGCGCGAGCAGAGCAAGAAGTGCTCGCCCTCAAAGTCGAAGGCCATTAGCGAACCACCTGGGCACGCGGATTGGGCCTTCTCGGCGCCCACGATGTGCGTGGCAGTCGAGGCAGTGTCGATGGCACCCAGCACCGTCTCGATAGCCGGCACAATACCAGCTGGAAGACATCCCGTCTTGGAGTTCTCGGTCGCGTTCCCGGCAGTTGGCCGAGTCGTGTAGTAGGCAGTCCGGTCTACAAGCGAGTACTCGTGCGTGAGGCCACCCTCCTCGAAGGAGGCCACTCCGTTGTAGACAAGGGAGTTACCGTCCGACTCTTGCTTGGGCGCGGGCACGGCCACCACATCGAAGGCCGAAGCGCCGTGGACATACATGGACTTCTGCTTGAGCTCGAAGCTGAGGCGCAGCGCCGGCTGGGCCTGCAGGTTGCGGAGGATGCGGTGCTTGGCCAGGTGCGCGTCAAAGTGCGGCTTGTACGACACCAACTGCGAGACAACCATAACAACTGCCACCGCGGCCAGTGCCATGCCGCGCCAGGAGGGCCAGGCGCGGCGAGTGGGCGCAGACTGCTGTTGCTTTCGAGGCGAAGCGGCCGCTTCGAGTCCCATACTTGAGCCTTGGGGAGGAGCTAGGTAGGCGACTAACTGATGAGCCGGATAAAGGAGAAGTGAGGGAGATCGTGGGGGCTGCGAGCTGCGAGGCCGCCCAAGGCCCCGATGCCAAGACCAGTCTGCGTGTGCACGACAGTGCAATGCCTCCTCGAACCAGGCAAATCGTCGCGCCCGGCTCCGTAGGTCCGACTCCGGTGACGGTGTGGTCTCAAGGCATCGAC
>JAADYK010000709.1:0-15143 GCA_023338225.1 Halophytophthora batemanensis
CAGATCGCCCCGGATGGCTGCACCACGGTCACATGCCTCGAAGATGGCTGCGAGGATGCCTACCAGTACCCAAGCGACGATGGCAAGACCCATGCGTGCGCGGACACTTCGACGATCGCGCTGACCTTTTGTCCTGGCGGCTCAGCATCTGAGGTCAATAGTGTAGCAGCTTCTGCTGAAGCTGCTGCTGAAATGGAGACCCCCACTGCGACACCAACTCTAAGCTCGACAACCAGCACACCCTCGACCCTCACTACGCCACTTCCAGCTCTAGCATCGTCCGACAAGGCCGAGGACTTGTCTGCCTCACTACGTGGGTCTGCTGAGGACGAGGCATACTACACCACAACCACACCGACATTTGACACATCATCTTCGTTGTCAGTCTCGACAAATACTCCTGGGTCCACCACCCCAAGCGCGGAGGAGGATGGCAGCTCCGAGGTTGTCTCCACCGAGAGCGAAAGCTCGACTCCGCCGACGGCAGCCTATGTGGCAACCGTTGTTGGTGCGGCGGCGATCCTGGGTGCGATCGTGGTGGTGGTCATAGTAATTCGGAAGAGGCGAGAAATACTAGGCGAGGAATCCAAGGGGCCCCATTGGGCACGGCGGCTGAGTCAGTGGCCCTCGTGGCAATTAACCTCCGACTCCAGGGGGTCGCTTAGCATGGGTGATGGCGCGTTGTCTCCATACGAGAGATCCCCAGCTTCCCAGTACCACGAAGAGAGGTGAGCATCGGAGCAATTCGTGTCGTACGCTCGAAGGGAGACTCGAGTATGTGGTGCGTATGAGCGTCTCCAGTAAGCGGCACAGCCATGTCTTAACCCACACCCGAGGGGGCTGGCCTCGATCTCCATCGCTGGACATTGCCTCTACACTAATGCATTGGAACGGGATCGCCGTGCTGCGGAGGTCGTGCTGCGTGGCTGCAGTCTCAGCGAGAGTTGGAACTTCGAGGGAGGTTTCGACCTCCTTCGAGGGCGCATTGTGCGCGAGACTCTGCGGGGCTGGCAGCCCAAGTGCGTCTGCAAGGCGTTTGCGCGTGGACACAGCTGGGAGGTCAGCGCTCAAAACTGCAATTTGCCGTCCAAAATACGATGCTTGCGTGTTTATGCGCCGAATAGATGTATCCGTTATCGAAGGTTATTGGATTTATGGCGTCCAACACTCGTGGGAGTTTGGTGGAATCTGATGCATTTTCACAGGATGTAGGTTTTGAAAGTGATGGATTCCGGAACTTCAAGGTCGGAAAAACAACTTTTCGCAGCACTTTGAAATCAAGTGCCCTGAAAAATTTAGAACCCATCCTTTCGAGCAAATCTCGACGTGCAATTGGACAGCCGCGAGGCGCGAGCTGATCCACCCACACTTTTGACTGCACCCGCTCGAGCGCAATGGAGCTCGGACGACGCGCAATGCTGCAGCTCGCTGTGCTGCTTCTAGTGGCGCCTCAGGCTGCGGCTGACAGCGAGGCCACTGCCATCACCTTCGTGAACCTTTGCGCGACCAGCATGAAGCTCTATAACGGCTACGCTGCCAGCTCCACGCGCGTGGCGGTCGGCGACGGCGTCACGTTCGACCTCGCGGACGGCGACAATGCGGCCTATCGCTACGGCTCGAGCTTCCAAGCCACGCGTACGTGTCTACAGTTCATTGTGGCCGTTGCTTTCATGAGGTACTTGCTCTTTGAGATCTGGAGTTGGGGTATTCATGCGGCTCCATGCTTGCACGATGCAGAGGCAGAGTTCACGGTGGACGGCTCCAGGACCTGGTACGACATCTCCATCATTCCATCTGGTCCCAATGGCGGTGTAAGTGGAGTATGAGGCGCCGCAAGCTCATCTCTGACGACTAGTCGTTGCAAAAGTCGCTGGAATGTACTGCGGGACCCGCTAACACTTTGCCTGTAAACTTGCATCTGCTTGTGCCGATACAGCCCGGGACATGCACGAGTCTGGAGGACTGCAAAAACGTGACGGGCGGCGTGGGCTTCAATGTGGCTATGCAGATCGTGCCACGCAGCGGGGGTGACACCAGCTCTTCGGCCATCTGCCGAGTGCTCTCGTGTCTCGAGGACGGTTGTGACGACGCGTACACGTACCCGGACGAAGCCGACAAGACGCACAGCTGCGGCTCCAGCGTCGCCGAGTTCGAGGTCATCTTCTGTGCCAGCGAATCATCCGCCTCTGGCTCAGCCTCGGCCTTTTGGGTCGAGCTGGACGCCAGCGCCAGCGTTGATGAAGATCAAGCTGAAGCTGAGGCCTTCAGCACCGGGTCTTCGCGTGCTGAAGACGCGTCAGAGGCAACCCTGGCATCCGAGTCGGCCTCCAGCGTCTCTAGTCAGTCGACTTCCAGGAGTGGCGATGCTGAGGCGACTCCCACGGAGTCGTCCAGCATCTCAACCGGGTCCAAGGCTGCTATTTACGTGGCTAGTGCGTTGGCAAGCGCTGTGGTGGGCGTCGCCGCGGTCGTCTACACGGTCAGCAACCGGCAAAGGTTGCGGGAGCTTTGGGAGAGCGTGCACTGGAGGCAACGTCGAAGTTCCGATACGTTCTTCTTTGTGCGGGCCAAGGACGGCTCGACTCGCTAATTCAAAGCCGTGACCTTCTGCCCTAATAAGATAATGCAAATGCCTGCGAGTTGGCGCCGCGGTTATAATGGGAGCCTCTCTCGCTGCTCCCAGTCTTGCACGTCGTTTCAAGAGTGCGAAGGTTCGTTGTGGGGTCTTTCTACGGACTCTAGCGTAGGTTTTGCTTCGCAGTCCAGAGGAGAATGGGGAACGCGCCGTCACACGACGGATTCGCGGGCGTTCTGCCCTCGGGCTCGGCCGCCAAGGTCTCCGGTGAGGCCCCCTCCGCCTCCAAGAGCACTGTGCCAGGGATACTGACGGGCTCGCCAAGTGTTCCAAGTTCTCTAGGCGAACCCTCGCTCCCCTCAAAAGCAACAGACAGAGTACCGCTATCTCTCAGGAAGCTTGAGCCCCCAGGCCACGCACTAGAGCTTGACGAGCCCACGTGTGCCGGTCGCGTCCCGGTTGGTGTGGATCAGGAGGAACTCCGGTTTCTGGTGCCTGAAAGTGTGCGCAAGTCCCGCACACTTGCTAGCTATGCTGACATGTGCTCCGAAATCTTGTCGGGCTTCCTCTACGTGAGCAATCTTCGAGTAGCACGTGACGCCACCAAACTGCGTGAATTGGGCATCACGCACGTTGTCAATTGCTGTGGAGAGTTACATGGTGACGAAGAGTGCGACGACGTGGTGGGTCAAGCCGTAGAACCACTGGATCTTCCTGAGGGTCACGAGCTGAGACTCTTGCTTCGAGATGATGCCAATGAAGATCTCCTGCCGTTCCTGCCCGAAGTCATGCAGTTCATTGCTGCTTGCCGTCATCACAACTCGGGTTCAGAGGCCCAGGGTGTCAAGGTGCTGGTGCATTGCCACCAGGGAATCTCACGCTCCTGTGCTTTGGTAATCGCCTATATCATGCTGGAGCAGCGCGTCTCTTTCCACGAGGCCGCGGCGCTTGTGAAGCGCCAGCGAGCGATCTCCAGTCCTAATTCTGCCTTCATCTGTCAGCTCATCGAGTGGGAGAAGGAGTTGCAGGCGTTGACAGGAAAGGCTGGCAGCGTTTCCTCCACACTGCTGAGTGGACTGTACCGCCTGGCTCCGCATGCCAAATATGATATCGATTGCCTAGTCCTCAAACGCTGCTTCGAGCCGAGACTCACCACTGTCAAACAGCGCCAAGGGGTCATGAACATGCAAGAAGCTGACGCTGAGCACCGCTGGCTCTGGTCGCAAGGCACGTTTGTGTTCCAACGTGCAGCCAACCCGCAAGAAATCGTTATATGGCATGGCTCTCAGTGCAAAGTCCCGCAAGCAATGGCGGTGGCGAGGGAGAAAGTGGAAAAGTTACTCTACTTGGAGACTCTTGCTCGAGCCTCTAACGGTGTTGAGCCGATTACAATGGAGATCGTGGAAGTGGAAGCGAGTCCGATGGAGCATCCGGATCCAGATGTCGATCATTTTGGCTACGCTGAAGAGCTCAAATGGATCGTCGAGCAGCCTGCGGAGTCACTGCCAGGACTTGAAGTGAATGGAAGGTTGGAAGTTGTACCAGGTCTTGACCTTGACGAAGGTCATACAGGGAAGGAAGACGATCAAACACCTCCCATTCCACAGCTCTTCATACTGGAGGAGCTCCACGATACAGTGGGAGCTGAAGGCGCGTGGGACCAACTCACAAATTACGACTCGGAAGATCTCACTCCGGACGCTGCCTTCCTGCTCTGCTCGTTGGAAGCTCGAGGCTTAGTTCAGGGCTACGTGTGGCTAGGTGCCAGCTGCAGCTTCCCGTCGGAGAAAGTTGTGGTGGCTGCACTGGCGCAAGTGCAGTTGCTACTGAGAGTCAAGGATTCATCATCGAGCCGCAAGGACCCACCGAACGTTGCCATCGAAGCGCTGTCAGTGGAGCACCAACACCAAGAAAGCGATGCATTCTGGCAGCTTTTTGAGGCTGGCTACTAATGTAGCGACTTCGATTGAGACACTCGAGGGTAATACCGGATGCTTGACCTCTACACCCTTGTCATTCTCATGGTTATCATCTTGTTGCTCGAGTAGCTTGCTTCGCTTAGTGAGGGTTTGAAGCTTGTGCTGCAATGGTAACTCTCCTGTTGCCAGTGGCGCTCTTGGCGCGTGTGGCCGCGGTCTTGGTATTGGCGCGGCGGATATCAGGTAGCAGAGCACTCGCAGCATCCGAGAACGTGATCACGTCGTGCTTGAACGGATCCAGCGTTTCCACAAGCTTCGTTACGGTGCTCTCAGACTGTGGACATACGCCCACGAACCGCACGAAACAAAGTCAAGCTTTGATCCACAAGAAACAGCAGCGGGACGTACAGCAATGACGGCAACGATGACTGTGCAGGGTTCTTACCTTTGTCGGCGCTAGTCGCCGGACGAGTGTAGCAAAGCTATCTCGGGAGATAATCCCCACGCGGTCGTCGTCCAGCTCCTCGAAAGCACCTCGAAAGCCATCTAGCAAGTCCAGTCGACCTTGAAGCTGGTACCCATACAGCACTTGCTCGAATTCCACGAAAGGCAGCGCTAAACCCGCTTTAACCGCTCCTTTCGTCGGCTTTTCACCTCGAGATTTCAGTCTCTGTGACTGATACTTCTCTGCCTTAGCTCGAACCAGTCGTACCAGTGTCGAACTCTGTCAAACAAAAGCAAGCGGACGTCAGACGGTCACTATTTCCATCAACCAAGTAGATGGCATGCCACGTCACGTACATCTTGCGGCTCGTAAAGATACGTGAGAAGGTTGCGCCATTCCTCCTCGTGCAGGATGTTGTCAATACGATGCTGTACGAGCGCCGCCACAGCCTTGCCCTGTTTGAGCGGATACCGCGCCGTGAAGAATGCGCGCAACAGCTCCACCAGCGCACGCTGCAGCTTGCGCTTGATATCCAAGAAACCCTCGTCCAGTCGGTTGCGTAACAGCGCCACGAACACAGCAGCGTCGTTCTCGCGCTGCGCAAACCGCTCAGCAGCTTTCCATACGGCGCTCGCGTAATCCACGATGAGCTTGGGCAGCCCAAAGCGCGTG
The DNA here is from genome assembly GCA_023338225.1 of Halophytophthora batemanensis. NCBI lineage: Eukaryota > Oomycota > Peronosporomycetes > Peronosporales > Peronosporaceae > Halophytophthora > Halophytophthora batemanensis. The sequence continues at coordinate 5,612 of JAADYK010000709.1, forward strand.
TTGAGATACGTGTACAAATGCTGCTCCATAGTTTCGCGTGGAGCACCAGCAGTGGTGGCTCGCGCATCGTACTTCGTCTTGGACGCGTACACGCAATTGATGAGGTCCACAAGCTGTTTGAGCGACAAGCTGCGAACTGAGACCGTTGCTACTACTGGAACTGCAGGAGGAGAGACAGCTGAGACTTCAGGGGGTCTCACATCATTCTCCCGACTTGACTTAGTGGTATTGGAGCCCTCGCACTCATCCTTGCGTCTCCGTATTCGCCGAGAAGCTGGGGTTACAGTGTTCGAGACTGTCGTGACGGTGCTGGAGGTAGAATTCCCAGCACCGCAATCGCGCTCGCGCTTGAGCACCCAGTTCTCTTGCTCCACAAGCTCCCGTCGGATCGTTTCCTGCTGGAGTTTGAGTTGAGCCACCTCCAAGTCGTTCTCAAGCCCTTCAGCTACGTCCAGCAGCAGCTTCAGCTGGCTCTGACTCTCCTGTTCACCTTGCATTTGACTCGATCCCTTCATCGAATCGCCTGACAACGTCTTCGGCTTTCGTTGCTGTGTCTGCATGGCCGTCAGTACCTGCTTTTGCATCTCCAGCAGTAACTCAAAGCCTCCACCAAGCGCTGCATCTGTCTGTGCAGCCTTCTGCGATCCAAAGAGTGCACACACCTCCAGCAGACTCCAGCGTGCCTGTAGCATGCCCTCGGACAATGCTGAGCCGTCCTTCTCCTCCTGACGCGTCAGCTGCTGCGCCAGCAAGTCCACGTGGTGGTCCAATTGGGTGAACAGCTTCGCCTTGGTGCTCTTGTCGCTCAAGCTAGAGCTCGCGGCGTCACACTCATGAAAGGCCTTGACGATGGTCTTGAGCTGTGACAGGAACGTCTCCGTGGACACAGCAGCCGCTTGAGCGGCTTTTGCAACCTTCGAACTACTGTCAATCGTTGAAACAGCAGCAGAGTTACTGGGCTGCCAAGGATTGAGCTTCAGTAGTTTGCACCAGTCCGTGCGGTCGTCCGAGATGCTGACAGGCTGGTCCGTCGGTCGCACACTGTTCTTTGTGTTGTGCTTGGGTACCAGCGTCTTACTTTTGGCCTTAGGCACAGCTATAGGTCTCTTAATCGCGCCTTCCGACGGATTGTCGGTCTTGAGCGCGGCGTACTGCAGTCTTAAGTCGCGTTTGGCCTGCGGAGATGTCGTACGCGGTGTCTTAGGGGTCTTGGCCGACGGCGAGGCGCAGAAGAGCTGCAATTCCTGCAGTGTCGGACTCGGTGGTAGGCCTTGTTCGCTCACACTGGGTTTATTGGAAGACAGAGGCGTGCCATTGAGGATCCGCAGTCCTGGCAGCATCGCCAGCAGGAGCTGCTCCTCGGCAGGACTCTCGAGCGAGAGGCTTAGGCTACGCAGGCATGGGCACTGCTGCAACGTTTCGGCTAACGCCCGCAACGCACCCAGGCGGAAGCGAAAGCGGTTGTGTGAGAGATCCAGCGCCACGAGTCTCGGCATCCGTTTGCCGAAGTCACGTGGCAGTTCGCTGAGTCCATTGCCACGAAGGTCCAAGTGGCGCAGTCGTGGGAAGTGCGTCTGTAGGAACTCCAGCGCGGACTCAACCGCTTCTTGAGAGAGCCCTCGACCGCGCAGACTCACGCGCTCCGCGTCTGGGTCGGCCTCCAGCAGCTCCTGTAGTTCGTCCAGAGCATTCATAGGTGACGAGTTACCACTGCTGCTTCCCGTCTCGGTACTGGTAGTGGTGGTGGCATGGCCGTCAGTGGCGTGAAGGCCCGCACAATCGCCACGTTCCAACTTGCAGGTGGCGCTACTCATCGGCTACTGGCCTCCAGTTCGCAGGGAAGACGAGAGCATGAAGCGCGATGGGTAGACGTGAGTGGGTGGACGTGAGTGGGGAATAAGAGCAGCGGGATGGCTCGACCTCGTGCTGCGTTTACTCTGCGCTTGCTGGGTGCCTTGAGGCTGGACCAACTCGTCCCAGAACGCGGTGCAGCTCTCCAACGCCAGGCCTGGTCCCAGCAGAAATAGATCCTTTCGCGGCGTATTTCGGGTGGCTGTGGCGGCTGCGAAACGAATTAAAGGCGGCGAGCAGCGCTGGAGGGCGTCGAGCACCGGTGAGAGGCAGTATCAGTGTGTTCTCCGGAGCTCGTGACGAGACCGCTGACGCGCTGACCCTCATTGTCATGCAGTCCCCGAATCGGTCAGCCGTCTTGAAAGGACGCGACGAACTGGAGAGAGTCGCGGCGGCGGCGGATCCGTAGTCGGAAGCTTCTGGATCAAGAGACGCGAGCGAAGTAGCGATGGATGTGGTAGGAGGAGAACTCGTGGCGCTCAATGAGCTGCTCTCGGGCTGCCAGGACGCACAGGATGAGTATGAGGAGGTAAGAGTCAGCGTTACTTCCCGACACGATGAATTGGCGCCCGATGTAGTGGCTAGAGGCTGGACTAACCGCTGCTATGACGGGTGCGGAACTGCCAGAGACAGAATCAATCGCAGCACCTTACGCCGTCCACACTCGGAGGGCCTGCTAGCGCTAAGCTGCCTGAAGGTGCGTTCGTCTATCCAGTGACTCGAACTGAAGACTTTACTCTGAGCGTTGCGTTCTTCTGTGCTGCCAGTGACGCGGCCGATTGGACAGATCCAGCCAGAAGACCCCAAGGCCATCTGGAGCATGGACGAAGTTCCCAGCGACGACGAGGACGACGACGCCTTCGACAGTCGCTCGCGACCCGAGTACGCCTAACGTTCGTGTGAATGGGAGGGCCTCGCATTTCTTGGCTTGCAAACTGAGGATCGAGGCGTGTACTTGTGCATATGCTAGGTTCGAGATCCTGTACAAGCAGAGCGTGATGACAGAGGACGTGTTCCTGGGTCTCGGCAACAAGGATCCGTCCTCCTCGCACTGCGAAGCCATGGTGGTGCGCATTCACTGTCCGGAGCACCGTCTCGAGGACGTCGAGCTTGAGGTCAAGAAACACAGGCTGGTGCTGCTATCTTCCACTTTGTACGCCATACCGCAGCATGTTTGCACAATGGCAACAACCGCATGGACGTACTCACTCTCACGACTGGTGCCTGGCACTTGTGACATCGTAGGAAACTGGCACTACACTTGCCGCACCCGGTACGACACTTGGACGGCCGAGCCAAGTGGAACCAGAAGACGCAGACGATGGATGTCACGCTACCAATCGTCCGCGACGAGTGGTGAAGCGTGTCCGCCGCATCATCCGGCCGGCTGGCCGCCTCCGAGCTCGGCTGAGCCCTGTCCGGCAGACAAGCTGTAGCCATTTCAAATTGTTTTGTGTTCTTCAATTGCACATCGCCAAACCAGTTCGCCACCAATTGCTTTCCAAGTGTCCGAGAAAAACGCTCTTGAACAGTCAATCTGACAAGTCGCTGGTGCCAGACACTGCACATAGCTACGAGATTCGCTAAATATGAATACTTATTCAAGTAGTTTGTCCTTGCTCCTGCAAAACATTTTGCTTCTCAAGAGCACTTTTCCTTAACTTGAGTTCACTATTGGCTAGAAGGTGCGCCCAATCTTGGCGTCACGCACCACAGAGTCTGCATTTGCAATGCATTAATGGAGTCAAAGAAGGACCGGTGTGGATCAGCGCCAATTCACAAAACCTGGTAGGCTACAAGAGTTCTGCAACAGCCACCATCTTCCATTGGACTAAACCAAAGTTTTTGTGAGTCGCGCACTTTTTGGCGATTTCGGATCCCTTTTTTTTGCGCTTGAGGCACGTATGTTTTGTGGCGCACACATTATGTGTGCAGGAGAAGGAGCCAATCAAGACGCGGCCGCCTCGTAATAGAACCTCCAATCATCATCATCATCATCAAAGAGCATTGCGCCAAATTGCTCCGCGGCAAAGCGGTCGGCGGGAGGAGGGAGGCGCGACGAGTTCGCCATGTCGCTGCTGTCCGCTCCGCGCGCGGAGGCCGTGCGGCTCATCCGCGAGCAGCTTTCCTGTGTGCTGTGGTGCGTGCTCCCGCGCTCGCGGCGTCTTGACGAGCTCTGTGGGTCATGCAATCGCTCACGCTTTCTGTTTCGGTGACTCTTGTTGGCTCCCAGCGGCAAGATCTTCGAGGACCCGCAGTGTCTGGACTGCAAGCACAACTTCTGCCGCGACTGCATCCTGCAACATCTGCGCCGGAACAACTCGCAGTGTCCGCGCTGCCAGCTTCCCACGCGGCCCAGTGAAGTGACGCGCAATCAGTTCCTGGAGAGCATTTTGGCGGCCTGGAAGGCGGTGGAGAGCGAACTCGCACAGCTCCAGGGTGATCCCGAGCGTCACGCGGTGGCAATTACAGTGCAAGACATGGATGAGGCGCTGCATCGTGCCTTGGGTGGCTCCAGTCTGTCTTCTGGCGCTTCAGTGACAACTAACGGGGGCCAGAATGGCTCGGCGAAGGGAGTATCGGGTGCTAATGGAGGCGATACGGAGGTGACCACCATGCAGGGCCGCGGCCGTGTAGCCAACAACAAGTGGCACATTGACACGCAAGAGATTCGCCATGAGCTGCGACTCGAACAGCCATACTACCCGCAGTATCGCGGCCAGCACGCCAACGGCTCGGGTTCAAGCCACTCAAAGACATCCAGTAGTGATCTCCCAGACGATTACAGCGGGAGTAGCAACCAGCGCAACAGACACAGCAGCGGGGTTCGACGCAAGGCTGGCAACCAGAAGAAGCCTGCGACTGTGTCGCTAGCTGAAGCGTCAGCTGTAGAAGCCGAACCAAAATCTTCAGTCGAACCTGAACGGCGGGAGCCACAAGTCAAGCCTCCACGCTCGCGTGATAGCGAAGATTCTATGGACGGCAGTGAGTTCCTGTTCCCCGCTGCATCGCAATCGTTGCAGTTGGAGGCGTCTTCGTCGCAGTCGAGCGCGATCATGTCCACGCAAGAGGTGGAGAGCTATCTGGAGCGCATTACCAAGCAGCGAGAGGCCTTGAGCCGATGGGAAAAGAGTCGCAAGCAAACGACTCGCGACGGCCAACCTGCGATCTCTGTCATGGAGCGCGCCATGCGAGGCAGGATAGAGTTTGCAGGGATGTTGGGAGCACGCCTTGGCGAGCAGCAGAGCGCTGAAGGCGATGAAACCGACTTGATGACGCAGATGTCAACGACTGCCAGTGCCTTGGAGTCTCCTGATCTCTTGGCGTCATTTTACGCCTCGACACAGCGGCGTCGAGGTCCACGCCGTATTGAGGATGGCGAAGATGAGGCCGTGAATGGTGATGACCTTCGGCCTGGAGGGAGGACAAAGAGACGAGTGGAACTGGGGACTCCGCCGCCGTTGTACTCGGGTCGCAAGCGCCTGCGTGTGCCAAGTGTGCAAGCGGAAGACAGTCTTGGCAGTGGTTCTGAAGCCCCCAGTGTCGTGGACGAAGAAGAGAACGATGGCGGCGCCAAGGTTGAAGACGAGGAGATGCCCGACAGTGAACCAAACCAATCACTTGGCTCGGTGGAGGGAGAAGAAGAGTATGAGATGAAGCCTGCAGTTCCGTTAGTCTTGCCATCCGAACCAGAGAATTCGCAGCCTCCAGATATCCGTCATGGCCGACTCAGCGACGTGTTCTCTTCGGCGTCGAGTGCAATCAAGCAGGTCGGTGGCTCGTCTACAAACTCCCAGTCCAAGGAGAAACCCCGTCAGCAGCAATCAAGCAGCATGGATAAGTGGCTGATCCCGCGCGCTATCCCCAAGCCGGGTGAGAGCTTGAACGCCACCATGACACGCACTATCACGGCTTCTCCAGTCTGCGTCAACGGCAGCAACGGCAAAGCAAATCTGGGGAACAGCAAGCCACGGTCGCACGTGTTTGTAGGCACGGATATCTCCCGGGAGGAGATCAAGCGGGTGTTGGAAGCATGTCAGCGTCTCGGTGGCAAGTTCGGACGGGACTTTGACCTGAAACGCGACCCCAAAACGGGAGCGTATTCCACTTCCGTGACGCACTTGATCACCAAGTCGGCTCCACATCTGGACGAAACTGTAGGCGACGCGAGCGAGCTGCGCTGCAAGCGTACGGCCAAGTACATGCGCGCTTTGGCTGAAGGTTGCTTCGTGGTGGACTTTTCGTGGGTCTTGGCGAGTCTGGAGGCCCGCCAATGGCTGGCTGAAGACCCCTTTGAGATGGTGGGCGATATCTACAGCGACTCGACCGGTAAACCACGAGAAGCGCGACTGCGACGTCTGCAGACCGGCCGACGCAACGATATCTTCAGCATGTTCCGCTTCGTGGTGTTGGTGTCCGAGGAAGAGTTCGGCTTCCAGTTCGCGTCGGTGCGGTCGCTGGTGGAGATGTTCGGCGGTCGAGTGGCTCGAGAAGCCGACTTTGGGGGTTTGATTCGCGAGAAGCGCCAACGACGTACCCCCATCGGGGTCGTCAGCAAGGTCACACCACCGTCTGAAGCACGCAGCAAGTGGCAGCAGCACCGCATGCCGATTGTGCGCGTCACCTGGATCTTCGACAGCATCAGCCACCTGGAGGTACTGCCTTTCGACGACTATTACCCGTATTGAGCCATCTCCGGAGACTCCAAGCAGTCCAAGGTAGTCACCAGACGTGTCCAGTCACCATTATCTATCGCAGAAGACATTGAGAGGGGTCAGAGCGGGATTGAGTCGCGCGCAGAGTTATGCAAACGCCTCCATAGTGGCGCGGAGACGAGGTCAAAGCCCTCATCTGGAGCGCTCCTGGCGTCTACGAACGTGTGGGTGTCTTCTCTTTCTCTCCATTGATTCATTGAATCTCGGGGTTCTCGGGGTTCCTCCAAGACGTCGTCGTAGTTAGCTACTGCTTCGGGCGTCGACGTCTCGTGTGCTAACGTGTACTACTGGAAGGTCTTCCTTGGCGCGGCATGACGTCGCGTGACGTCCACATACGCGGGAACGAGATGTTCTAGCCGCTTTACCGCTGCGGTTTCCGCGCTGAAGCTGGCCCGGAGGCGGACGACGCAGACGTAGGACCATCCACAGGCACTTGCATCTCGAAAATGTCCAGTTGGCCCTCGTTTTTCACTGCGTAACCATACAAACAGGGAGAGGAACGCCATCAGTTCTACTCCAGTGGCCGGGATTCGAGCTTCCAGAGTGCCATGTCGGGATGGCGTACCTGCGATGTTAATGTTGGCGCCGTTGGCCACCTTGATGTGGCGCTGGACGCACTCCAGCAGCTCCTGCTGCAGCGCCGCCAGGTCCACGCCCGCCAGCAGCTGGCTGCCACGCTGGTGCGCCAGGATAATCTGCAGCCGCTCCTTGGCCACCGACTTGGACTTGCCACCGCTCGAGGCCGCCGCCTGCTCGCCGTCGCCGAAGAGCGAGGCCAGCCACTTCTTGGCGCCGTGGCGAGAGCTCGCTCCTGCGCGCGCCGCCATCCTGCTCTGCTCTGCTCTCCGTCTGGATCTGGCTTGGCCTTCTGACGGGGAGCTGTGGGCGAACGAAAGAAAAAGGGACTTTACACAAGTTTTCCAAAGAGTTTAAGTGCGTGTGAGAGCTAATCAAACGCCCTTATGAGGTGACTACTGGGACACGACCAATCAGCGGTCGAGGAGTGTTGACTTTTGTGTTGACTTAAAGTCCAGACGCAGGCTTTGCGTCGAGGTATTCATGCGGCGAAGTGGACGCCTCTCGGCCGCTGATTGGCCGTTTCCGCCACTTTTGCGAATTCGTGTTGTGGGTAGGGCCCCACTTGTCACCTCATTTTGGTATGTCGCATACAAAGCCAAGTATAGTGCATGCATTCGTTCGTTTCAGCATTAAAACATGCACGACACTTGCTTGTTGTAAGCACTAGCGCCACAGTGCCTTCCTTTCATTTTGTACCTGACATACAAAAGTTACAAACGCTTTTACAGACCAGAAAGTATCAAAAGCATTGCAAACACTACACTTGGCGTTTGTATGGCGCGTACAAGATGGATACACAAGAACGCCAAGCCGCCTGCAAGAAATCGTTTGCCAGTACTGCCGACGAAGCAAAGGTGAGGGCGGGTGCCAGTTCGTGCTCACAGAGCTCACCGTCGGAAAGATCAAGTCGAACCGCTTGATCATCGGTCTCGAGGTGGACGGTTTCGACCCTGATCTCATGGTCGCTTGGGATTCCAACGGCGAGCACCACTGTGACCCGAAGGCTTGTCCAGGCGCGCTGCAGGAACTCCGTGGAGTTCAAAGATGCGATACTGAAGTCACCCTCCGATCCTGGATATTGACGCGTTCTATGCCTGATTCTGCTGCTGGCGCTCGAATCTGCCAGTGGGCCCTGCCACGCAAGTTGCAGAAGACGTCTTGCCTCGCACACCATTCAGGGAGGACTCTGACTACATCGCACCAGCTCCGGTTGCGTCTGTGGTGCCCCCGTGGCAAAGAGGGTTGGAAGTGAACTTGCGTTGGTGGCGGCTTGTGACTAGATCCCCATCCGATGCGTCAAAAGCAACGGAGATCTAGCTGGTGCCGTCGATGTAATCTCCTCTGAACCAAGGAGGAAAGATCGCAATTGCGCTGAGTCACCTGAACCAATGTTCTCGCGTGCCATTGAGTCTCCTTCAGGCTGCACTCGCAAAACCTTAGCATCAATGCTTCTCATCCAACTGTCTGCGCATACGAATGCCCTGTGGTTACAGCCACGTGGTAATTGATGTTGAAGCGATTACACCTCTAGCTCCAGCACCTCGCTTTCTATCGGCACCGTGGCGAACGGCAACAGCATCTGTATAGTCTGCCGCACGAACATCTCAAACGGTACGCGTCTGCCTGAGTTCTACGCCCTGCGCTCTGTGTACGCCCGTCTAATACGCCTGCTTGCCTGCCTGTGCGTCCGTGGGGGAGTCCATGATAGTCTTCTTGCTTTTTATCTTTTACAATACGAGCTCCCTCTCGTCTTGGTGCGTTCTGCCGAGTAGCTTCAAGTTGTACACATTCGAGATGGTCAAGGATCCCGATGGCAAGTCACTCAAGCTGGGGTTTGAACACCAGGAATTACAGCACCGGTACTGGTGCTCCTTTCAACCCGAGGAGGACTGGTTTGTGGTGCATCTTGACAGGTGAGGCTGTTTTGCTGTCTTGTTGCTTGATGTCCTTTATTGTCCTTTAATGCGTGATGCTCTTGTGGTTTTGCTGTGCTCTACACAGAGACGCTTATAAAGCTGCCCAAGCGAAAGCCATCAACACCACGCTCATCCAAGTGGAGGGGAAACTCTTCTTCGCCGCCATAGGCGAGTATATGATCCGAGCGCTTGATCGATACGATGTCGTGGTGGCCCAATAGCAGTGGGAAAGCTGGAGAAGATCTACGTCGCAGAGCGGGAGGCCGTGGCCGATGCTCCCCCAAGACTGACATTCCTCCTCCCTGTAGCCATCCCCCGGCCACAGGCTGGTACTAGCCCACCGACGAGGTGGACTCACAACAGCGTGTGTGGCCGCTCTGCTCTCATTGCAAGAAGCCGGTCAGGCACCATGAGCCGGGGACGCCAAACTGTGCCTGCGTCAGTGCAATCCCTTCAAAGCGCTCACGAAGG